>JAVTVY010001457.1:0-35095 GCA_036873755.1 Hanleya hanleyi | reverse complement strand
CCACTCATCGACCAATTGACTACGTTGGATCCATTGGAATGGGCCCGGTTGCAACGCCCCAATACCCAATGGCTTGTGGAAATGGTCACCAACGTCACATTTTTCGTCACGAAAATGAGAGATCATCCTATCGGTGCTCCTGTACTACTCCCTCCTTGGCTGCTTCTTCGACCCGGACTGTATGCATTAACAGGAGGGCGAAACGGGCCCTACAAAGACCGGAAATGTCTGTTTCGGTGTTTGGCCGTGCATCTGGACGAGTGTGACCCCAAGGGTTGTGACAGAGTGGCCAATGACTATTGGGAACAGTATTTACAGCAGCAAGACTTGGATAAGCGGCACTTCCGTGGAGTATCGTTCAAGAATTTGGATGACGTAGAAACACTGTTCAACATCAATATCTTTGTATACCGATTACGATGCGAGGAGGAGGAGGAGGAGGATACATTTGTGGCTGAATTGGTTCGTCGTTCAACAGAACGGTATGCTGCTACGATGAAAGTCAATGTGTTCGACGACAATGGCGTGAGTCATTTTTCGCTGATCTACAATATGAGCCAGTACGCTCAGTCTTTCAGTTGTGCCCAATGCCATCGTGTGTTTAAAAAGTCTTACAACTTACATCGCCACGAGAAAATCTGTGACAACAGTGTCAAGCGAGTATATCCGGGTGGAGTGTATCATAATACGCCTACTATTTTCCAGGAACTGACCGATGAGGGTGTGATGATACCGGAGGCGGACCGTTATTTTCCCTACCGGGCGTGTTACGATTTTGAGGCCCTGTTGGAGCCCATGGACATGTTTTCAGCGAAAACGCAGTGGACGCAGCGCCATATTCCTCTGAGTGTCAGTATTTCCAGCAACGTACCCGGCTATGACGCTGCTCCGGTGTGTTTCGTGTCCACGGGGGACTCCCATGAGTTGATCACCCGCATGATGGAGTATTTAGAGCAAGTCAGTGCGGCTAGTACGGAATTGTTGGTGGCCAAGTTCCAGGACGTACTGGACCAACTGGACGAACGTATTCCTATACCGGGTGTAGCGTTCAGCGACAATGAAGAGTCCGAGTCCGAGTCGGAGCCGGAACCCATGCAGTCGCAGGATGTACCTTTACCGAAACCGTATGCGGAGAAATTGAAGTTACGGTTCCTACAATATCTAGGCCAGTTACCTGTGCTCGGCTTCAATTCGGGGCGATACGACTTGAACATGGTGAAGGAATTTCTCTACCCTTACTTGGCCCAGTCCGATACCCTCAAGTCCGTGATCAAGAAGATCAATAATCATATGGCCCTCACTACCACATCACTGCATTTCCTGGATGTACGGAACTATTTAGCTCCTAATTGTAGCTATGATCAGTGGGTCAAGGCCTATAACTGTGCACAAACCAAAGGTTACTTCCCTTACACCTATATGACGAACCTGGACCGCTTAGAAGACACCCAGTTGCCACCCAGGGAAGCGTTTACAATGACCTGAAAGGGGAAGCTCTGCCAGAGGACACCTACATCGAGCTCCAACAAGTGTGGAACTGCCACAGCATGAAGACGTTGCGAGATTTCCTTGTGTGGTATAACAACTTAGATGTGGTTCCTTTCCTGGAAGCGGCCGAGAAAATGGTGCAACTCTTTCGTCGCCAAATGCACGTCGACATCTTCAAGGAGTGCTTGAGTTTACCGGGTCTGGCGCTTCGCCATCTTTTTCAGGAGTGTGCTACGTACTTCTCGCTGATACAGCAAAAAGATGCAGACATGCATGATTGTCTAAAGCAGAACATTGTGGGCGGCCCGAGTCTTATTTTTCACCGTTATCACGAAAAGGACGTCACTACTCTCCCCAGTGGAAAACCCTGTGCTAAGATCATCGGTTTCGATGCGAATGCCTTGTACCTGTGGTCGCTGGCCCAACCTATGCCCAGTGGCCATTATACACATTGGTTGGCGGAAGATCGGCATTTTACACCGCAACGTACACCCTACAAGCATCTGGCTGATCAGTGGTTGGATTGGGAAGCCTATCGACGGGGAATTTATATACGACACCAAACCAACGCCACAGAGAAGCGCATAGGAGATCGTCGACTTCCTGTCGATGGGTTTGCCCTGGTGGGTAGCACACCCACCGTATTCCAATTTTACGGTTGCTATTGGCACGGCCACGAATGCCATTTCAGCGCTGGACGCTTCAACGAGCGACGTGGAAAAACACCGCAAGAATTACGGGAAGAAGTGGTGGCGAACGGTGACTATGTGAAAGAGAGAGGATACCATCTGATTGAAATGTGGGAGTGTGAATTTCACACGATGTGCCAGGCCCTGCCCCATTTACGACGTTTCCTAAAAGAGCGCGAGTACCCCTTGAGTCGTCGGCGACTGCTGAGTCTGCCACAGATGTTGGACGCCATTCGTTCGGGGGACCTCTACGGCTTTGTCGAAGGTGATTTGCATGTTCTCGACACTCTCAAGCCTCTCTTCGCCCAGTGCCCTCCCATCTTTAAGAACACGCTGGTGGGTCGGGCGGATATTGGGGACACCATGAGGACCTATGCGGAGCAACACGAGTGTTTGCCTCAACCTCGACGCATGTCGATTGGTAGTATGTGGGCCGAGAAAATCTTGCTGGGCACGCCCTTACTGCAGTGGTACATGAACCACGGTTTGGAAATTACTCAAATATACCAAGTGATACAGTACGTACCCGACGCTTGTTTTGCGGAGAATGCCGACATCGTGACGTCGGCCCGTCGTCAAGGTGATGAATACCCGAGTGAGGCCATCATCGGTGAATGTTGGAAGTTGACTGGCAATGGTTATTACGGAAAAAAACAGTTACGAACCAGGATAAGCACGTCAACGTGAACATTTGTACTACTGCCCAAGCCCGCAAAAAAGTGAATTCTCCTCTGTTTCGATCCGTGGAGGTCATCGATGACGACACCTATGAAGTCACTTCAGCCAAGAAGACTATCCGTTACAACCTACCCCTGCAGATTGGATGTATGGTATATCAGGTGGCCAAGCTGAGGATGCTGCAGTTTCTCTATGACTTCATGGGTGTCTATTTTAATCCATCAGACTGGCAACTCATGGAGATGGATACCGACTCGGCCTACATGGCCGTCTCTAATGCGGATTGGGAGTCCCTGGTGAAACCGGAGTTACGTACCCAGTATGAAGCGGAACGGGACCAGTGGCTACCTCGACGTGACCATTACCAGTACGATAAGCGTACGCCGGGCCTGTTCAAGCTGGAGTGGAGTGGGGATGCTATGATTGGTCTCTCCTCCAAGACGTATTACTGTTACGGAGGAGACGGAGACGAAAATAAGTTTAGCTGCAAAGGAGTGAGCCGGCGCGATCCCAACATCGACAAAGCCTTGTACTTGAACGTGCTGCAAAGCCAGGCCAGTGCGAGTGGTACTAACCGAGGATTTCGCGTGGTGGACCACCAGATGCGGACGTACATTCAGCAACGAGACGCCTTTACTTTCTTTTACCCCAAACGAAAAGTGTTGGCCGTCGGTGTGAGCACCACTTACTTGGACTTGTGAACAATGTCGAACTATAACTGTTGATACACAAATGTAAAAGTCAGGATGGCCGAGTGGTCTAAGGCGCCGGTATTAAGTGCTGGTCGGCGATTGCTGTCGTAGGTTCGAATCCTACTCCTGACAGAACTTTTTGTACCTTAACCCTACTATTTGTACCCTGTATTCTATTTGTACCTATTCAGTAACCCATTCTTGTTGACTTAAATAAAAAAAAGAGAAAGTCAAATCATTTTTTTTGTGTTTTTTCATCTTTTATTCAACATCAATGAACGTCAGAACAACAACGTCATAACAATAACGTGATAATAAACAAGTGGCCTGCGCGCGCAGTACATTTAAGTTAACCAGAGAAATGGAGCATGCACATTAAAACGAGAGGCCGTCCAGTCATAGACGAGGACATCACGGTCTTCGGCTTGACAATAATCATCAAACATGTGTACGATAGTGGGCATAGAATGTCCTCTACTCCGGTGAGTGAGATAAAACACACAGTACTGTCCGCACACACTACTCAAGGGTCCTTGTAATCTTTGAGTATTCCAACGCCACTTTGTAGTAGAGACGTCCATGAATTTCACCAAATCGGCATGTAGGGGTGCAAGTCCGTAGGAATCAAAGTATTCGCCTTGGCCTAGGGTGTCCACGTACACAGCTATCCAATGTTCACCGGGTCGACTCCCCGGGTCTGTATTCAGGATGTAGGCTGCTGGAGTGGAAGAGTGGGTGGGAAACACATTGCGTGGAAACACACCTCGAAAGGGGATCTTCGGATCTCGCTGGAGTATGCCCATCAGCTGCTCTGTATCCATGATGATGATGACTCTTAGCTGGCGTAGTCACACAGCACGTTTCTTTGCTGATCCACGCTAATGACGTTATCAAACTCGGCGTAGCAAATCACGTCAATGGTGTGGGCTAGAGGGGTGGCGAAACGCAGTTCCAACCGTAGGTTTCCTTTCTTCAGCAAAGCCAGTTGATGATCGTGTTCCAATGTGGGGGTGAGGTCAAAAGCAAACAATGTGTACCCACGGATAAAGTCGTCTCGAGTGATGGTATTGCCTTCGTCCTGGTTGTTTTGTCCTGTGGCTGTAAACAGGTTCAGGTAGGTCCGCGCATAGTTTTTGTTAGTAAAGTTCGGTTGTAATGGACTGGCTGGAATTTGATGGCCGGCCACGTGCAGTGCCACAAAGTTGATGTTGAAATGTTGAAAGTTGAACGGATTCTCAGCCCAATTTCCATTGAAAAAGGTGTTGGTCACACACGCCAGGGTAAGACGTTTAGGAAGATCCCCTAGAAATAAATTTTCACGGTTGGCCATCATCGTACCTGATGGCACAGAGAACACCTTGGTCTGTACGCGTCGGATGGGGTACAGGGCTGGTTTTTTCGATAAGGCTTCCATGTGACTCAGCAACACGCCCTGTTGCAAATCTACCGTACGGACAAACAGGGCTGCATCTTCAATGACGATGTTGTAATTGACACCCCCGACTCCACCGCCCATTAAGGCGAACGCGGGTAAGGAACGGATCAACTTGATCTTGATGGATACTCCGTTCATCATGTAGCGGTCTTGCAGGAACAGATCGGCGTGCAGTCGTCCCATCATATCGATGGACTTGCTTTGGGCTGTCATTCTTTTGCGTACGACGAATCCATTATTGGCACCGAGTATGCTGTCCATGACTCCGGGTGTATCCTTGAAGTACAGCTGAGCTTGTAAGTGTGATTTTTTGGCATCACTGCCGTACGACAACAGCGTCTCCATGTAGGCTCGGTACGGGTACGTATTGGTGGACGTACTGATGAGTTTATCGTTCAGACCTATATCCACCTGTTGGAACAAGGAGTGCAGCCAAAGATTCACCGGGCCTGCTACCGCATCGTCCGCTATGGGCGTCCCGTCGTTGTCCATTATTTTGGCTTTCACGTACAAGTACGTGTGGGCTAAATCCAGGTAGGCCGTATCTTTGTTTTCAATGGTAAATTCCACGGGACCCACCCCCGTCAGGCTAGCCAGGGGTCGATGTTCTACCCAACGTCCTTCGGCTACACTGGTTTGGGTGGGTGGAATAGTCCACAAATCCAATTCACTGTTGGTAGACGGACACGACTCGGAGTGAATGAATGCCATTATGCGAAGATGTCTCTCCTACTACTACTACTCCTCTTCTTCTTCTTATTCGTCCTGGTCTTAGTCCTCCTCTGGGGTGTGCGTCGTCGGTGTGTTGGACGTCGAATGACTCTTCGCTGTGTCGGAGTTTGTCTTTTAAGGGCTTTGGCGATCAAGACGCCGCCGGCTTCTTTAGCCCGTCGTTTGAAGGCTTGTCGGGGTGCTGTGCCTCCCATCACATCACCGGCCACGCGCAATCCACTGCGTACCGCTTGTTTCCCCACCGCTTTGACACCCCGTGTCACCAAGGGTAAAAACGTTTTCACAATGCTGCCCAGTATGTTCCCCAATCCGTGACCTCGTTGCATGCGTGCACCGCTAAACATGGGCAAGCCTCCTCCCGTTTGTTTCTTGTAGTAGTCGGCATAGCTGGGCGTATGGCACTGGTAAGGCACGTACATTATACGAAGTGAGGAGAGCGGACTTGTCGGAAATGAAGTGTCAGCACCACTTTTCCTCGTTCGAATGCGATCGGGCGTCGCGTGTCATCTCTTATATCCACCGTGATCGTGTTGATATCGGTATGTCGTACGGGCAGGTACATTATATGGTTGAAACTCTGGTTGACTTGATCGCCATACGTCTTGCTAATGGGCACCACCCGTAACAGAGGTGTGTTCACATCACCCACAATATGGCTGTCCACTGCGTCCGAGTAGACGTACAGTGCGTACATACCTACTTTCATATCCATCAACATGGTACCGTTGTCAATGGTGGGACCCGTGTAGACGCTGTTAGGCAGCCGTAACATTTGCTGTAGTGTAGGACTGAGTTTCACAGCCACGTTAGGGCTCAGCATGATAGAGCTCTTGTCGTTGTGTACGTTGACATCGAAGAACACGTTTTTCTTGAAGCGAAAGGCTATCAGGCGTGTTGCACTATCCGTGCTCTCCTTTAGAGCCTTGTACTCCAACAAGGCCATCAGACCCTGACTGAACTTCTGGGGCGTATCGTATTGGCCTTCGGGGAGAGTCAGTCTGTAGACTTTACCTTGGTAGGTACCATACTTCTTGGTCTTGTACGTTGTACCATGAGTAAGGGTATTGAATATCCACCAGTCCACATTCCCATCGTCCAGGTAAATGTAACGGTTGGGGTAATTGAGTGACATACTTGGTCAAGGTGTTGTCAGGAAACACTTCGAGTGAACTATTACTGGGCAACGTCAGGTAAAACATGACGACTGAGTTGTTCTGGCTTCTGCACCGGGTTTTTATAGGAGTTATTAGTAGGGTTCCCAGTAAGGGCCCTCCCAGGCCTTGGGCGCCTTACCTCGGCGTTGTGATCGTCGCAGTGACTTAGATCGGGTACGTCCCCGTCCTGGTTGTGGTATTTTGGACGGCGGCGGCGGTGGCGGTGGCATGGAGTCCCAAGAAGAGGAGGAGGGTGGAGGTTGGTGTCGGGTGGATTGCTGCATAAAGGCCCAACGGTTAGGATTCCCTACCAATTCTTGAGGGGTGTGTATGTCTTTTAATCCCTGAGCAAAGACTTCCCAGCCCGGTGGATTAGAGTGTTTGCGAGAACGTACCATATCGTTGATCAAATCGGTCATATGAGACCCCGGCACCACTTTTTTTCGAATCAGCAGTTTTCCTTCAGCGTTCCAACTCATATCGGAATTCTGTTTCACCCGGTCCAACAATAAACGTGCCTTGGTCTTGAAGGCTTTAGGCACACTGGTCAACACTTCCTCTTCCAGCTCAGGTGAAGGTGGTGATGGGGATGTCAGTGTGGGCGTTGTGGGTAGTTGTGGTGTACTACTACTACTCCCTCTATATTGATCCATAAACGTCTGGTACTGGTTCAGCTTTTGATGGTAGAGTTGAATTTTCTCGTGATCGGGTAGTCGACGTTGGAGTATACTATTCATCTCTTCATCCAGAGACTGGAGTTGTTGCACTGTGGCCGGTACGGGATAGGGTGATTGCAAACTCTGTAACAGTCGAGGTTCGACCAGCATCATTTTTTTCGTATGTTCCATGATGACGTTTTTAGCGTCCCAAGATGGAGCCTAGTAACGGTCCCAGTACAGTAGCGGCTAAGGGTGCGAGGAGTGCGCCGAGAAATCCACCTCGCTGTAACACCTGTTTCTTTTTCTTGACACTGCCCGTCTTCTTCACCAACGTTCGGAGACCCGCCTTGTGCCGTTGCAATTTCCCTTTCTGCAGAGGACTGAGTGGAACATTGCCTTTTAACACATTATGTGCCACTTCACACAAACACCGTACCAAGTCGGGATCCGCCCCGCGCACCAGGGCCCGGCCCACCTCCGGTGGCGCGCTGCGTAATACGCGCAGGGCCGGCGCGTGCTTGCGTACGCGTGCAGACATGATGATGAATGACGGCTAGAGTGGATTGTCTTCTTCTTTTATCTTTTATCTTTTATTTCGGTGTGTACACCGTCTGCACCTCGCCGGGAAAAATGAGGGTACGCAATCGAATGGTGGAGGGGGTGTCTTGTTTCAAGTCAATGAGTAGATACCCGTGAGCGGGTTGGGTAGCATCTTCAAAGGCTTCTCGTACAAAGGCCGTGTTTTTAGGGTACATCTGTTGGGCCAGGTGCGTAATTTGTGAAGCGTCTCTGGGGTTTTTGAATAACACCACATACTGAGCATTCAAACTAATGTTCCTGTGCTCTTTGTTCTTACTGAAGAGATTCTGCACGATGTAGATGATGCTCAACCGACGATGATGGCTTCCTTTGGTAAAGAGACGGGTGATTCGACTGTCCGTTTCCGTCATGAGATCGTCCACCACCACCAAGGTGTCTTGGGGTGTATCCTCAGGGGGTAAGCCTTCCACTAAGGTGAGTCCCGGGACACGTGCCAGTTCCTCGTACGCGGGTTGCCAAGCTCCATAACACCACAGGATGCGAGCTAGAGGCGGTGAAATGAGGGCTGACCCGTGTTGGATGAGACGTTGAACGAAGTGTGTTTTTCCCGACCCTGTCGGTCCAGCGATGAGACACGTGAAAGGATGCTGCCACCGAGGATCCATAGTTTTTTTTTATTTTTTTATTTGGTGATTTGTGCTCGGCGTTTAGAAGCCCACCACCGTTGTCGTGGATCCCACCGGGGATCGTAGTCGAATGGGTACCGTTGTGGTGGTAAACGTGATTCACGGGGATCCACTGCAAATATTTTTAGCGTCGTGGTGGTGGTGGTGGGTGTACTAGGTGATGGTGGTGGTGGTGATGGGGTGGAAGGATCGTCGCTTCTCAGGGATGACGGAGGATGACGTGGAGTCGTAGTACGGGACGTGGTCGTCGTGGGTGGCTGGATGTAGCGGGCAAAGGGTAACGTGATGATGGATGGAGTAGACGGTGTGGACGGCGTGGTTGACGTGGGTGTCTGGGTTGACACGTGGCGGTACCTTTTTGACGTCTTCGAAGTGGGTGTCTGGGTTAATACGTGGCAGCGTAGGCAGCGTCGTCGTGGTGGTAGAAGTGGTGGTGGTGGTCGAAGTGGTGGATGACTGAGATGTGGAACGCAGGGTGCTCACACAGGATACCACGTACGACAAATCGTAGAACACGCCTGTAAATAACGTACCCAGAAGCACTACTAGACACACTACAGTACCCACTTGTGCTTTTCGAGTTCGTAAAAGTAAGGGTAGATGTGTACTATCCATGGTACAATCCTACACTGAAGGCTGGTGGTGATAGGGGTTAGAATTTATAGGCGTTTCATGTCACGGCCTGACACCCAGGAATTAAACGAACGAGGCCACCCTTGCCATTTGACGAAATGATAGGGGATGCCACGTCGACGTTCCGTTTTCAAAATCTTTTCCACCGTGTAGTAGTCTTTCGGTGTTTTCACTATGGGTTGTAATTCTGCCTCGTAAAACGTGCCTTGCAGTGTTTCTCCTTGTAGATCTTCCAGTTGATAGACGTGTGGCTGTCGAGGTTTATGGCGAACGATGACAAAGTGCTCGTCACTCCAGTTGGGCAAGTAACTTTTCTCAAATTGGCCTTTCACTTTACTGATCCGTACCACATCTCCACGTTTGTAACGGGGTGCCGTGAGTGGTTGTGGTGGACTGGATGAGTACAGCGTAGCACGCACTTGATGTTCGTTGCGTTCTGTCACATCACGGGGAGCTCGCTGGATACTGCGATGATAGGCGCGATTGTACCCTTGCACCAGTTGAGGTAGTACATCGATGTACCGTCGAGTGTTTTGAGCGGTAAAATACTTGTACATTCGTCCTTTGAAGGTACGATTGAATCGTTCCACCACAGAAGCTTTCGTCTCGTTGTACGTATGGAAGAAAAATACCTTCTGTTTCTTAAGAAAGGCTTGAAAGGGTCGGTTGAGAAATTCTGTGCCTTCATCCGTTTGTAAATAAAGAGGTTTGCGCCCCGTCTTGAAAATCTGCTGGAACGCTCCTATTAGATTCTCGCCTGTTTTGGTGCGAATGGGTAGTACCCAGGCATACTTGGATAAAATATCGATACAGGTCAATATGTACCGATGTCCATCATTGTGAGGTGCAAATCGACTCATGTCCACTAAATCCGCCTGCCATTGCGCGTCTATACCTCCTACGATGACTCGGTTGCGGCGAAAATGTCGTCGGGCTGCTCGATGTAAACTATAAGTGTCTTGGGTTTTTAACCAGTCTCGAACTTCAGTTCGACTGATGCCTTGAGAATGGGCAGCTCGAGCGAGCGCTCCCATAGCGCTATACGCGGCTGGACTGGTAGGGCTGTAATACAAATCGGTTAACACCTTGTTCACTGTAGATGCTGACTCCTTTTTTCCCTTTCGGGACCGCTTCATTACGGGCTTCTTCTTACCCCTCATTGGGTCGCCTCTGGGTCCCCGTCATGTGTGTTCGCTTCATCAGGTGACACTGTCACTCTAGCCTCTGTGCATTCTATAGATATAGTACTTTCGTCTTCCCCGGCTGTATCATCGGATTCATCATGTTGTTTTTTTTTCATGAGGTTCAGCCAGCGCGTCTTCCATAGCACGAGCCCACGCCAATTCGTCTGGTGATCGTTCGTCCGGTGTAAACAGCTGGTCCACAATAGGCACTACTTTCTCCAAGGCTGACCACAGAGAGGGGGTTAGGATGAAACTTCGCGTAGGATCTTGGTAGCGGCCCAGGCGTGGGAAGAGGGCGGTACGGTATACGTAGATGGCATTGTCCATGTGGATGAGGTGTCCGTCCAACTCACCGTTCAACACCCGTTTAAATTTAGTCCAGCCATCACGCTGTAGTGTCACCGTATTCGATAGAGTCTCAGCGCGCGCCCAGCAAATAGCTCCACAGTCTTCCACCAGGGTGACTTTATCTTCATAGACGTACAACCCCACCTGGTAGGGTGTAAGGGGGAGGATGGCTCGTAGGTCGGATGACATGCTTGCTGTAAATGTCGAACGGAGAATGACACACACTCTGTCTCATCCCTGGTATTTATAGTGTCAGGTACTATTCTGTGAGGGGCGGCTCCTGTGGAGAGAGTACTTCATCCACCATGGGGACTACTTGTTGCAAGCCGTCCATAGATCGGGGTCCAGAGTAAAACCCCCTCGCTTGAGACAGAGAAGTCGAGCAAAATAGGGACCTCGGAAAATGTAGACATCGTCACACAGGTGAATGCTATCTCCGTCGAGGTTACCGCATAACACACGTTTCAAGGTAATCCAGCCTTCCGGGGATAAAGAGACACGCGCGGGTTCAGACGTACACCAACATCGACTATCGTCATCGATGAGCTCCACGCCTTGGGGGTATAACAATAGGGTACAGTCCGGTTTAAGAGTGCGGGTAGCTAGAGAGCACGCCTGGGGGTAGAGTACATCGTGGACATCGGTGATAATAGCTTTCAGCGCCTGCCATAATGCCGGCCGGAGTAGGATAGCGGCACCCCCACACTGTTCTAAGCGGGAAAAAAAGAATCATCTTTACCACTTCGCAGGTACACACCGACTCCCACATGCATGAAATCGACTTCGGGCTCTTTTCCCTGTAACAACCGTGTCAATAGAGTCCAGCCTGCTAAGCTTAAACATAACTTCACTTCTCGAGGATGTTCTTCGATGAGCTGCAGTTCATGATCATAGACGATGAGAATCACATCAGACGTCAGTTGGAAGAAAGCGAGCTCCTTTCCGTGCGCTGCCATAATGGTGAATGACAAAACACCGGCCAGGCAAAATGTATATATATATATATACCGATTCTTGCTAATTTCATCGTAATAAAAAAATTCGTACGCGTACCCTGTTCTAGAAAATAATTAAAATTACAATGCAATTTTTGTAGGTGCGCGCTCCAAGATAAAATATACTTCAGAACATTTGCGACGACGCTACATCTGTGTATGATTTATGCCTGCACTGTAAAACAATTAAGAATTTTTGCTGACAGGTAGGAGAGAGAAGAAGACAACAATCGTCTCCAAAATGCTTCACCGGCCTATTGGTTATTAACTCCCCTTTCAAGACATTCCATTCTCAGTGCCTGTACCGACCGCTAGATGGCGTCATGCCCAGTGCACCAAAATCAATTGAAACTATGCGTGTTGGCCCTGCACTGAAACGAAGGCTATGTTTTTAATAGTTTTTCTATAGTTTGCTTTCGATAAACCCGTTACAATTTTCAGGGACATATTATAAGGCTGTAAGCCATAGTCTTGACGTATTTTTAGCCAGGAAAATCGATTTATTTGCAGTGTAGCGGGTTTTCCATACTACCGTACTTTAACGTTAGGCGTGTAAAAATCGCTAAAAGTATTAAAAATAACGGCTTAGTGTAGCGCTAGGCTGCTAAATTTTTTAAATACTACACCATGAATTGCCTGAGTTCAATTGGAAATAAAATTTATACGTGCACTGACATTTATTGTAAAATCACAGCCGTTTATAATTGGCAAAGAAACACAAACCTATTTGTTGAGCGTAGCTCTAGAAGACACAGCTAGAGCCGCTTCGCCGAGGTCCGCGCTTTGTATATATATATAGCGCCCCGCTTGAAGCGGGCTATTCAAAAACCTTTCACTGACCAGAACAGATATATACAGAGAGAGAGAGAAAAATGAACCGACCAGCAGCCATGTCTACCACATCTGGGCGAGGAGGAGGAATACCAATATCGAGAAGGAAGAAGCGTGCCATGAAGAAAGAAATAAAAGAATTCTGGCTCAAGGAATTTACGGGATGGTGTGCCATGCTGAGGGGAGAGTATGCAGGCGTAGGAACAGCCGAAAATGTGCGGGCGTTACTCAATGGAGCCAGAACAGTGAGCGAGGAAGGATGGTTCCAGTTATTAAAAAACACATTGGAGGACGAGATGCGCCCTGCCCTTCCTCGGTTGCTGGCCCCCCGCCCACCACCACCACAAGAGCCAGCAGTGCAGCCTGTTGTGGATAATTTAGCGCCCTTCCCCCTGCAAGACCTGCCCTGCATTTTTGAACAACCACCACCAACAATAGCGCCGGCCAATTTCTTAGAGGGAATGCCCATCAGCCCCGATCTCGATGAGGATGTACAACATCTGTACACCATAACACCATACAGATACTTCTCCGTGAGCGACAACATGTAAGGGGGGTAGACAAGAAAACCCCCTCCTGAAGAAAACAGGGATACCAAATTGAATCCTAACAGTTCTTTTCAGAACTAACCAATGCTTCTCGAAAGAGAACTTCTAACTTGGGCACAAATTTCAAAGCACAGATCCCCACATTACCCCTCTTTTTTTATTCTATTAGCAAACTGCATCACCAAAAAAAAAACAATCCCTGCCCAAATATTAACAGTCCTTGTCAGGACTAATCTCTCTCTTATAAACACAGGTTTTATTTTTTCTTTTTTCTCTCTCCCAGTAATTAATTAATTAATATTACAGCCCGAATGATAACGGACTGAAATTTATTTTTGAACCCGGGAATGTTACTAATATTACAGCCCGAATAAATAACGAACTGAAATTTATTTTTTTATTTTAATAGAAACATTACAGCCCGAATGATAACGGACTAAAAATTTATTTGAACCAGCACAGGGATATATATGTGTGTGGGAATCTGGTGTTAATTTTTTTGTGCTTTTTTAGAAGTTTCCCCTTTCGGAAAAATAAGGTGGTTTTAAAAAAAACATTTGGATATGTAAGCGATTACATCGTTGAGAGGGCCTGTTGGCGTTGTCTTCTCTCAGTACACACGGGACATGTCAAAGGTATTAATTGACACACTAGGGGTTTGTTAGCATTCGCACACGCTGGTATTTGGGCATGTCGATGAATACAAGTTTCACACAAGGCTTGGTGTCCACAGGGGTGAATAGCGTATTTCGCGAATTGGTTACTGCATTCCACGCAGTGTAAATAGAAGACTGCTTGGCGTTCTGTGTTGAATCCCAGTGTTGTTGTTGTCATTGCCGAAATGTAGTGGATCACGTCTTGGTTTTCTTTTTGGCTTATTTTCCTTGTATTCTCTCTTATTCTCTTTTTTCTTGCATCCTTCCTGTTTTTTCTCTCCTGTTGCCTATTTCTATTGATTCTGACATCTTTCCTGTTTTTTCTCGCGTCTGTCCTCTTTCTTCTTAAGTCTTTCCTCTCTCTTTTTCTTGAGTCTTTCTTTTTTTGGAGTACTGTGGTCTTCTCCTCCTCCTCATCTTGTCCTTCTTCTGTATCGGTTCCATCTGTATCGGTTCCATCTGTATCGGTTCCATCTGTATGGGTTCCGGTTTGTTCTTCTTTTTCTTTAGCTTGGGGGCTTTGTTGTTGTTGTGGTTTCAACATACTTTCTAAAACGTGGTCTATGTCGTCAAAACGTTGGTATTCATCCGGTGTGGCTGCTAGGAAGTTACTAAGCTGCGATGTGGCTGGAGGGTCACTAAAATGAGGTGTGCTTGGTGGAGGGTAGTCCCGGGCTGGTTGAGGTGGAAATAAGTCTTTCATTATAGCATCCAACCATGGTTCGTCATGTACCATATTAATAATGTTGCCCAACAGTTGTACTTCATTATCATCATGATTTGGGATGATGTCTGGTATATCAATATCCATGATTTCAGCCAGGGGTGACTCCATGACTGGGCACTCATGCTAATTGTGAATGCCTGAAAAAAATACTGCGCGCTATTTATAGTGTAAAGCGCGGACCGTAGCGAAAACACTCTGTCGTCTGCTACAGTTACGCTCAACAAAATATGTTTGTGTTTCTTTCCCAATTATAAACGGTTGTGATTTTGCAATAAATATCAGTGCACGTATAAATTTTATTTCCAATTGAATTCATGGTGTAGTATTTAAAAAATTTAGCAGCCTAGCGCTAGACTATGCCATTATTTTTAATGAATTTATCGATTTTAAACCCATAAGGTTATAGTACGGTAGTATGGAAAACCCAGTACACTGGAAATAAATGGATTTTTCTGGCTAAAAATACGTCAAGACTATGGCTTACAGCCTTATAATATTTTCCTGAAAATTGTAACGGGTGTATCGAAATAAAACTAGGAAATTTTTTATACTTGGGCAATGGTAACACAGCGCTATACAGTGGGCAAGCATATCTTGCACTCACTGACACCGGCCGCCATCTTAAACCCACCTCCCACCATCCACCCACGCCGCCATCTTAAACCCACCTCCCACCATCCACCCACGCCGCCATCTTAAACCCACCTCCCACCATCCACCCACGCCGCCATCTTAAACCCACCTCCCACCATCCACCCACGCCGCCATCTTAAACCCACCTCCCACCATCCACCCACGCCGCCATCTTAAACCCACCTCCCACCATCCACCCACGCCGCCATCTTAAACCCACCTCCCACCATCCACCCACACCCCACGTGACCACAATACTCGCTTCTGATTGGCTGACGCGTGACGTCACAAAGGTCATATGCAAATTTCTGAGGTCAATAGGACTCCATTGACTCTTTGTATACTACTAATGCACTCAACTTGAGTGACATTCACTCAAGTATAAGAGTAGAAATTGATCCCACTCAAGTTGAGTGAAGTGGAGTGGTTTTAACTCAAGTTGAGTGAAAAGTAACTCAAGTTGAGTGAAAAGTAACTCAAGTTTGAATGAACAGGTCCATTTCACTCAAACTTGAGTGGAACAGTTCACTCAAGTTTTTATAGAGAGTACATTGTCTATATATGTGCTAATTCAAATGTATCAAATGTGATCCAGTATTCACATTGTCGAGTCAAGCAGCTGATCATAGCAGCTCTTATTTTAAGTGATCTGAAGAAAATATGTTTGTTGTGTTATTTGTACTTTGAAAACAATAATAACGAGATATTTACCTTGATGACGCACATATGGAGGCAAGAAATCATGGACCAAGGAGAAGTCAAAATCACTTAATTAGAGAGCAGCCCTGCGGTTGGTCAGTACTCAAAACAAGGAAACGGGGGTGTTGGTCATAGATCTAAATAAGCGATATGTCAGAAGAAAGACCCCATTTATTTCTGTTTTAATCAGATTGCGTTCCGTATTACTGCGTTTTATATAGCTGCTTCCTTTACAATGCATTAACTAACCTAATAAAATAATTTTCAACGAAAATAAGTTCTTTTCTCTTCTCTCAGCGATACGGCAGCAGAAGTTTTTGTTATCGTTAAGATGTTCGATTAGTTTCTTTTAACTTTGAAGGAATATCGTGTTGTTACAGTTTTATGACGAATCTAAATTCATATCCCCGATATTTCATCTAAATGAGGAACGAAAATGACCGGCGGCGGAAAACAGGCATGGATTCGGCTCTTTGGCCATAAATAGTTGTAAAATCTTCAACAAAATGTGTATATTTTCTGATTGAGCACACTCGTATCGTGATTTCAGGAGACAAGTGAAGAATTGAACTTGAAAACGAAAGTTGCACAATCCTCCTTAAGCCAACTTTCCTGGAAACAAATCCATAAAATGTACGAAAATGTGCCAATTCCGACCCACTACTCAGAGAAAACGTGATGCATGTGAAATTGTTCACCGTCCAACGGGCATTTGAAAAGGTGAAAAAAAACAGGGGGTCGACGTGCTAGTTTTTTGTAAAGTTTTATCTCTATAAAGGAATAATCATGTTCGCGCCCCTAAAAAGTGCAGATTTGGCCTGCCAAATATTATTTCCCGGAACGATCAACCCTGTAGCGGCGCGAATGCCCAATCAATTAGGAATTGTGATATGCCTGTAAGGAGGAATAATCACGTACAACTGGGTGGTATAAAAGATATCAGTTAGTAAAAAGGGAAGAATTATTATGCTGTCAAATACGAGCGACCTTTCTTGTTATGAAATTACGACATTACTTTGTACGAAACCGTGGCCAGTGTGGACGGTACCCTGACAACAGAAGAATACAGTTTGAATAAATAAACATAACGAACATACTAAAACATGTCACAAATCACATCCTATTCATAGACGCGAGTGTTCCAGAAAGTTGCTCCTTTCACACGGAAACACATGTACGTTACACACTTCTCTGTGACCATATCAGCCTGTCATACGTTGTTAGTGGATATACCAGTCATAATCAAGCTGAGCTGAGCTGAACAGCTAGGCAGCGAATCTGCAATTTTGAATGATAGTGTCATTGCTGAATTACCGTTCACTGTGAACAATTTTCAGCCTTTCAAGAACCAGAATCCGAAAGTTAACGAATATACCAATGACTATATTTGAAGTGTAATAATCGACGTCATCCCGATCAAGGTTAGCTGAGCTGAACAGCTAGACAGCTGACAGTTAATTACCGGTACCCTCACAAATATGACACTGGATATATGTAGGCTAGTCATACCGGTAAATTACTGTACAATAAATAAGGAAAGATTGATCCCTGGATATGACCAATATTCAATTTACGTCATCAACACGTCATCTATTTACGTCAATTTGCGTCATCAACACTTCATCAATTGAATACAAGTTATTTATTCTATGACACTGAATAGTACCTGACTACTGAAAAAATTAGATAGAGTAGACATGATCAGCGCAGGTCTTCTGTCGTGTTAACTACTCTATCTATCTAGCCGTATGAACCCATGTGCTTCAAGATCCTCATGGTACTCATATGAACAGTCACAATCAAAGCGTGACTGAGATACATCATTCTTTAGATGACGGCTTCACAACGAATATTATGGATTAAGAATACTGATCAGCGATACGGATTTGATATTTTTGGAACATCATGATGTCTTGCCGCATCATTGAAAACTGTTGACCGCTTCTCTCTTGCAGGAAACAAGCCTATGTTTATGTATACTATGATTGCCTTTTTGAATTTGGAGCTAATACTGTTATATGGAATATGGAATAGGTCTTTGGATTATGGACGCGGATATTCTCTAATGGACGACGGCTGAATTATGATTGACGGACCACACGCTTGTAATTTGAGACCAAAAATCAAGATCTCTATGATTATACATCCAGAGAGTTCAAGGTTCCGACGTTTTCCGACTTCCTTTCGCCTGGCGTTGATATGTCCTGTTTGTGCCTTGACTCTGCATTGACGTCGTACCATGGAGTACCATGACGACTGTTTATGCCTTTTTGGTCCTCGAAGCCCACAGAAAATATCTAAGAATACTAACTCCTCGTGGCTTTCCCAAACAATTAGGTTGTCCTATGATGGAGCATCGCAGAGACAGACGGCATTTGTAAAGGTATCTGGTCATGAAGTCCGGGCGTTAGCGTCGTCTTGGCCTCTATGGTCTAAAAGAGCAGTGTCAGACATTATGAAAGCTTGTTTCTGACACTCTAACACAACATTTACGTTTTTCTACCTGCGGGACTTGACGCTAGTCCATGATTATCTTTATTCTTTGGGGCATGTGGTGACAGCATAACGCATCACTGGAGACCGGGCACCATCTGGATATCAGCAGCACCTGGTGTTTTAGAACTTGTTTTAACTGAAGGTGAGTTCTTTACGTCCTACGCAACAAAGTGGGGGATGCGTATCGGACTAACCGTTAGCCTTCAGCAACGGGGAGCCGTCAACCTGATGGGTATACGGCTTTATAGTTTCCACTGAGATATTCCTGTTCTAATCTTATCCGAGTATGTACCTATCCAGGGTTATCAAGAAACCATTATCTTCTTGTGTATATGGGCAGCTTGGTTCCCATGCTGATCACCTGTCTCTCTGCTCATGCCTTATTTTCTTTTCTCGCCTTATTACCCACCATCCTGACGTGGTATTCTACTCAGTGGTCCGTGAAGGTCAGTTCTACAGCGTAAAAATTATTTAAAAAAGGAAATACTAATAATTTTTACATTTCTAAGCTGAAACCAGTGGTGGACCCACCCGTACTCCCCGTTTAGCTGTATTTACGGCTTATGACGTACAGTACCGACCAGATTAAAGGTTCTACCTAACGCATTGGGGATTAAGTCCGAGCACGTTACGATTCACAGCATAGTAACCTGCTAACGCGGCCTTGGAATGCGTTAGGAGAGCGTTACAAGCAGGTTAGCTGTGAACAACGAGAGCGCTCGATCGCTAATTTAACTGTCTCGTAGGCTATTCGAGCGCGTTACATTGAACAATAGCTGCGATAGAAATTCTTAATGACCCCTCACCTCCTCGACAACGCCCATTTCATAGTAATACATAGATTGAGTATGGTATACGGACAATTCCCCCAGTGGACATTTCCCCCAGCGGACATTTCCCCCATGGACATTTCTCCCAGTGGGCATTTCCCCCAGTGGACATTTCCCCCAGTGGACATTTCCCCCACCCTATATTTTTAGGTTATTTTGAACATGGTTTTTAAATAATTTGGCAATAACACAATTTTTTTATATATATTTTTTATTTTCTATATATAAGGATATAAGGATTTCCACATATGTTTTACGATTAATGAGTCACATAGTGATAAGAAGTTATACATATACACAGTATATAGCAGTATTATACAGTCTTATAACACATTTTAAAACAATATAAAAGATGTATACATGGTATAAAGCATAACATTAACTGTTCGTAGGTCGGTGTCACGAAGTCATTTGATTAGAATAAAATTGAACTAAAGTGAAAACTGAAGAAAAAAAATAAAACAAAATTATATTGTTCAAAAATACATCATTTAGTTTACCACTAGATGATATGTTTTCCTTAAATGTTAAAATATACACCATGTATATGAATATTGTGTTGTACCACTATGTGATCCAATGCGTTATATCGTTTAAAAATGTGCTATATAATATATGTGTTTTCTCGTAAAACTTATTGTAAAAATATGTGTTATATTGTCTTAAAATGTGCTATAAGACTGTATAATACTGATATATACTGTGTATATGTATAATATCTTATCACTATTTCACTCGTTTATCGTAAAACATATGTGGAAATTCTTATATCCTTTTTATAGAAAATAAAAAAATATTTAAAACAATTGTGTTTTTATCAAATTATTTAAAAACTATGTTCAAACTAATATAGGGTGTGGGAAAATGGGGGAAATGTCCACTGGAGGAAATGTCCACTGGGGGAAATGTCCATGGGGGAAATGTCCACTGGGGGAAATGTCCACTGGAGGAAATGCCCACTGGAGGAAATGCCCACTGGGGGAAATGTCCATGGGGGAAATGTCCACTGGAGGAAATGTCCACTGGGGGAAATGTCCACTGGGGGAAATGTCCATGGGGGAAATGTCCACTGGGGGAAATGTCCATGGGGAAATGTCCATGGGGGAAATGTCCACTGGGAGAAATGTCCACTGGAGGAAATGCCCACTGGAGGAAATGTCCATGGGGGAAATGTCCACTGGGGGAAATGTCCACTGGAGGAAATGCCCACTGGGGGAAATGTCCATGGGGAAATGTCCATGGGGGAAATGTCCACTGGGGGAAATGTCCACTGGAGGAAATGTCCACTGGGGGAAATGTCCATGGGGGAAATGCACACTGGGGGAAATGCCCACTGGGGGAAATGTCCACTGAGGGAAATGTCCGCTGGGGGAAGTGTCCACTGGGATAAATGTCCTGGATTCATACAGTATATATGCACTTGAATATGAACCTAACCTTAAAAACTATTCAGTTAATTTTTTTTAGTTCACCGAATGACGGTCAACGTTCAGTTTTCACCGTCGGGTGTTGAGGTAATCAACTTACCCTTCCGGTTAGATTTTGCTTGGTGAATTTATTATCTATTTGTACTTGAGGTCATATTGAGCCCAACTAGTGGTCACATTGAAATACATGGCCATGTCATTATGTAGGAGTTAAGGCAGTTAAAAGTACTTGTTTGAAGCGAAATTGTTGTGGCGTATTTTTAGATAGAAATGGTGATCATGGTGCACCATATGACATATATTCAAGAAATATAATAGATAATCCAAGAATATATTTTGGTGTGCGATTTATTTTCTGAAAATAGATGGACGAAAATGGATAAGGGCGCTTGTTACCGTATATTTGGTAGCGATATACGGCATATTTGTATGGTTTGTATTATCTCATACTTAACCTCCTACCTACTTGCTCTAACCAATGTACTACGCTTTTTGTTTTTTGTGGGTTCAGTCATAATATTATGTTGTAACTGATCAGTTTATTCATAATAATACGCTATAGAACGCTATAAAGGGACACAGGACAGGATCCCTTGAGGACAGCAGCTCAATAGGCTTGGCGCCCGTATGGACAAGATCCCAATGGGCTTATTCGAGAAGTGAACACCAGCCCACGGGGTACCGACATTATCCCCCAACGACAGTTTCGCCAGCGACATTTTCCCCACCGAGATTTTCCCCACCGACAGTATCCCCACACGACATTTTCCCCAGGCGACATTTTCCGCACCCTAATATTACGTGCTGTAATAATTACGACCTGCCGACAATCGCAGTCGCTGTTATTTCCCCATCTTGATTTTTTTAAGTTTACACGTAGGAGAGTTCTAGGAATTTAAGGAGTATTGTTGAAGTGATCAAATAACAATATCAAATTTTTGCCGCTTTCATGCAGAGGAAATTTTTGATCACTTTTCATTCATTGGCATATAATCTTCTTAAGTTACGATCCGAATAAATAACTTCAAATTTCTTTGCAGCATTGTTTATATTATACTCTTAGTTAAGCTGACTGAGTGATTAATCCGTAATCCCATGATAAGTCATCTAGCCTACCTTTGTTTCACTCGCCAATTGCCTTCATCTTACTGCTCCTGCTTGTTGATTAATTCTTAATCCCATGATAAGTCTTCCACGAACAGCACGTAATATTAGGGTGGGAGAAAATGTCGCCTGGGGAAAATGTCGTGTGGGGATACTGTCGTGGGGGAAAATATCGGTGGGGAAAATGTCGCTGGAGAAACTGTCGTTGGGGGATAATGTCATGGACTCCCAGCTCACAACTATTTTCACTGGGGAATATCGGAGAAATACATGTAAAGGAGAATTTTAACAAATGTGGTACAAACGATTTGGCACGAAACAATTATTTAAAAAAAGAAAGATTTTTTTTCGGGTAATTCTTATATTTCACGAAGAAAAAATATTTTGATTCGAAACAGTAATAATCAGAGAAATAAATAGGAAAAAAATTAGCATTTTTTGTTTTTGCCAATCACGACGCTCGACACAAGCTGCAGGCATGATGCGCTCTAGTCCCCTTTCTCTCAGAGTGTCGATACTAATTTTTACTGGAATACTTATTCGAGTAATGGCGGCTCGTTTGGAATATGTTTTCCTTCTCTCGAGTGGAAACTACATGTTTGGTGATTATGTCGGCGGGCATGTGATTTGTTTTTGTAGCATTGTTTTATACCACTGATCATTTCACACCTACGCCGCATTCTGGAGGGACTGCTGGTGGGTTCTCTCTTTCATGTATTCCCTAAAATATGTTAGAGTACTTCTGGGTAAACACCATTATGCTTATAGTGATAAAACCTGGCGCTATGTCCATTACTTTGCTGATATTTCCTTCTTTACCCTACCTGGCTCCGAAACGACAAAACCGAGGAGGCTGAAACTTAGTGACTTTAAAGCTTATCTTATTGGGTTCATTTTGAGCCTAATTTCATATACCCCCGGGCAGACGATCATGGGTAAATTCAAAATGGCGGCCATGTGGTATCCGTGAAAGTCGTGTTTTTCAATCTTTTCTCTCAATTTCTTCACATTTTCCTTGCCTAAAAGGCCTTGAAAGTATTTTATTTATGCAAAACTAATTATTCTAGATTTTATTTGATTTTTTTCGATAGAAAAATGAAAATTTCGAAAAATCGACCCCAAAAAGGTCGAAAAATGGCTACCGAGAAGATGACGTCACTGTGACGTCATCATGGCGGCCATCTTGGCGGACGTATTATGTGATGGCGGTTTCCGTCCGTCTGTCCGTCTGTCCGTCTCTCGTGTCCGGTCTGTATCTGGGACAGTTTTCTATCTACAGTTCTAATTTTTTGATGAGAGGATAACCTATGAGGATACGATGTGTCGCGTACCAAAATGAAGGTCAAGGTCAGAGGTCAAAGGTCACTGGCATGAAAAACAGGAAATCACTGAAGTGTTCGTGTCCGGTCTATATCTGTGAACGTTTTCTATCCACAGTTGCAATTTTTTGTGAGTGGATACACTAGGTGGAGACGATGTGTCGCGTACCAAAATTGAGGTCGAGGTCAGAGGTCAAAGGTAACTGTTGCCTAAAATCAGGAAATCATTGATCATTGACAGTTTTCTTTCTACAGTTTTAATTATTGGTGAGTGGATGCCCTAGGGGGAACGATGTCTTGCATATCAAATGTAGGTCGAGGTCCGAGGTCAAAAGGTCAGCGTGACAAAAAAAATCAAGAAATTATTAAAAATTTCAATTTTTTTGTGAATGGATTCAATAGGGGGACATGAAGTGTCGAATACCAAAAATAGGTCAAGGTCGAAGGTCAAAGGTCACTGTGACCCCAAAATCAGGAAATGATTAAAAATAACATTTTTTTGTGGTCAGCAGATACATTAGGTGGACAAGATGCGTCACCTACCAAAATGTAGGTCAAGGTCAAAGGTCAAGGTCACTGTGACCCCAAAATTGTGAAATTGTTAAAAATCAATGGAAATGAAGTGTTGCATACCAAAAATTAGGTCAAAGTGAAAGGTCAAAGATCACTGACCCCAAGATCAGGAAATTATAAAAAATAACATGTTTTTGTGTCAGATACATTAGGGGGGCACGATGTGTCACATACCAAAATGTAAGTCAAGTGACCTGGTCAAAGGTCAAGGTCACTGTGACCCCAAAATCGTGAAATTGTTAAAAATCATGATTTTTTGTGTCCACTGAGAAATTATGGGGAGACGATTTGTCATCTACCAAAATTTAGGTCAAGGTCAATGGGCAAGGTCACTGTGACTCCAGAATAAAGAAATCTTTGAATTTTTAGCACACCATCATCAGATGGTGGGCTGTTCAAATCACTTTTCGTCCGTGGACCGTCGTCCGTCAGTCCGTCAGTCAGCCCGTCAGTCCGTCCGTAAACAATTATTGTTATCGCGATTTCTCAGGAACTACCTCATGGATCTTTCTTAAATTTGGTACAGAGGTTCCCCTTGGGGTCTAGTTGTGCAAGATACCTTTTTTGGTCCGATTCGAAAATCCAATATGGCCAGCAGGCAGCCATTTGGATTTCCCCATGAAACCTTGTTATCGCGATTTCTCAGGAACTACTGCATGGATCTTTCTCAAATTTGGTACACAGGTTCCCCTTGGGGTCCAGTTGTGCAAGATACCTTTTCTGGTCCGATTCGAAAATCCAATATGGCCACCAGGCAGCCATCTTGGATTTCCCCATGAAACCTTGTTATCGCGATTTCTCAGGAACTACTGCATGGATCTTTCTCAAATTTGGTACACAGGTTCCCCTTGGGGTCTAGTTGTGCAAGATACCTTTTTTGATCCGATTCGAAAATCCAATATGGCCACCGAGCAGCCATCTTGGATTTCCCCATGAAATCTTGTTATCGCGATTTCTCAGGAACTACTGCATGGATCTTTCTCAAATTTGGTACACAGGTTCCCCTTGGGGCCTAGTTGTGCAAGATACCTTTTCTGGTCCGATTCGAAAATCCAATATGGCCACCAGGCAGCCATCTTGGATTTCCCCTTGAAACCTCGTTATCGCGATTTCTCAGGAACTACTGCATGGATCTCTCTCAAATTTGGTACACAGGTTCCCCTTGCGGTCTAGTTGTGCAAGATACCTTTTCTGGTCCGATTCGAAAATCCAGTATGGCCACCAGGCAGCCATCTTGGATTTCCACATGAAACATTATCACGATTTTTCAGGAACTACTACATGGATCTCTCTCAAATTTGGTACACAGGTTCCCCTTGGGGTCTAGCTGTGCAGGATACGTTTTCTGGTCCAATTCGAAAATCCAATATGGCCACCAGGCAGCCATCTTGGATTTCCCCATGAAACTTTATCGTCATTTCTCAGGAAGTATTGCATGGATCTTTCTCAAATTTGATACACAGGTCCCCCTTAGGGTCTAGTTGTGCAAGATACCTTTTTCGATCCGAATCGAAAATCCAATATGGCCGCAAGGCAGCCATCTTGGATTTCCCCATGAAACCTTGTTATCGCGATTTCTCAGGAACTACTGCATGGATCTTTCTCAAAATTGGTACAGAGTATCCCATTGGGGTCTAGTTGTGCAAGATACCTTTTTTGGTCCGATTCGAAAATCCAATATGGCCACCAGGCAGCCATATTGGATTTCCCCATGAAAATTTATCGTCATTTCTCAGGAAGTACTGCATGGATCTTTCTCAAATTTGGTACACAGGTTCCCCTTAGGGTCTTGATATGCAAGATGCCTTTTTCGGTTCGAAAATCCAATATGGTCACCAGGCGGCCATCTTAGACTTCCCCATGAAATTTTGTTATCATGATTTCTCAGGAAGTATTGCCTGCATCTTTCTCAAATTTGATACACAGGTTCCCCTTGTGGTCCAGTTGTGCAAGATACCTTTTCTGGTCCGATTCGAAAATCCAATATGGCCAACGGGCGGCCATCTTGGATTTTTCCATGCAACTTTGTTATCGTGATTTCTCAGGAACTACTCCATGGATCTTTGTTAAATTTGGCACACAGGTTCCCCTTGGGGCCTAGTTGTGCAAGATACCTTTTCTGGTCCGATTCGAAAACCCAATATGGCTACCAGGCAGCCATCTTGGATTTCCCCTTGAAACCTTGTTATCGCGATTTCTCAGGAACTACTGCATGGATCTCTCTCAAATTTGGTACACAGGTTCCCCTTGGGGTCTAGTTGTGCAGGATACCTTTTCTGGTCCAATTCGAAAATCCAATATGGCCACCAGGCAGCCATCTTGGATTTCCCCATGAAACTTTATCGTCATTTCTCAGGAAGTGTTGCTTGGATCTTTCTCAAATTTGATACACAGGCCCCCCTTAGGGTCTAGTTGTGCAAGATACCTTTTTCGGACCGAATCGAAAATCCAATATGGCCGCAAGGCAGCCATTTTGGATTTCCCCATGAAACCTTGTTATCGCGACTTCTCAGGAACTACTGCATGGATCTTTGTTAAATTTGGTACACAGGTTCTCCTTGTTGTCTAGTTGTGCAGGATACCTTTTTCGGTCGGAATCAAAAATCCAATATGGCCACAAAGCGACCATCTTGAATTTCTCCTTGAAACATTATTATCGTGAATTCTCTGGAAACATTTCATGGATCTTTCTGAAATTTGATACACAGGTCCCGCATGGGGCCTAGTAGTGCAAGATACCTTTTTTAGTCCGATTCGAAAATCCAAGTTACGCTTCAAATCAATACGGTATTCTCGAGTTCTGACGTTGCATCATAAGAGTCGGCGGATCAAACGGTGGGGCATATTCTATATATTGACTGTCATGACTATAGAGAATATCCATACCTTCACCTTCCATATCAAGGAGTTCAAATAATTCGGAATTAAAATGTATTTCTTCAAATTTTAAATCAGTTTTCTTTAGTCCATGCAGTAGCAAGTGAACTGCTCCACCCTTTCGTCTGCCGGTGCCGCGGGACGGCTACATGAAGGGACGTCACTCTTGTGACTCAACTCGACAATTGTAGACTACTGCATGTTTCGATCCAAGGGAAATAATCAGGATTCAGGCACTTCTGAAGTTTCAACATTACTGCGCGAACCGGATCCCTTGTACCATCTTACTATTTTCGAGCATGGTATCTTAAAAGAGATATCTCAAACTAGCACAGTAAACAGAACGTAATTAGCATTCGTTCCTAATTATGAAATCTTAAGTATGTTTCATAGCTCATGCCAAAGTGTCAAAGAGATTGGTCCTCGCTTTCAGTACCCAATGATGACACGTGCAAAGAAAATAAATAAAAATATAAATAGGCCTACTACAAAACAAAGGCGAAGGATCCTCCGTACATGTACATTCACTTTGAGACTAACTTTGCTCATTTCTCTTGTATTAACAATCGACATAAGTACAGTTTCTAGAAATCTTGAAACTCCTGAAACTTAGATTATATCTTGGTGTTTTTCAGTGTCCCTTTTCCAACCTTTTTCGCTCAGATTCAAAATTCTGTAAACAAAATTACAAATCAATCGTTTGTTCTTAGTAACAGTGGACAAAAAGATCCTCTAGTCATTAGCTTACAATTATCAGACAATGGTGGGCGCCAAGATCCTTCAGGATCTCTCGCTTTTTGGTGTCAGTAGATACATTTGGGGGACATGATGTAGCACATACCAAAGTGTAGGTCAAGGCCGAACGTCGAGGTGACCCTCAAAATCATGAAATTCATAAAAATCATGATTTGTTTGTGTCCATTGATACATTGAGGGAAGACGATGTGTCGTGTACCAAAATTTAGGTCAAGGTCAAAGGTCAAGGTCACTGATCCCAAAATCAGGAAATCATTAAAAAAATCTGCCAGTAGATACATTAGAGGGACGGGTTACATACCAAAATGTGAGTCAAAGGTCAAGGTCACGGTGACCCCAAAATCAAGAAATCATTAAAAGTCACATTTTCATATGCCTGTTGAAGACGAATTCGTGTAATGCGATGTTGAGTTCTGTCCATTCATCCATTAACATAATTTGTTGTCCATGCGATATCTCTGGCTTCAAGGTATGGAATGGTACCAAACTTTGAGTATACCTTACTTGCATGGCGGAGAGGAGCCATACAATTTGAGATCAATTTGTCCAAGGTCAGGGTCACAGTCCTTCAAATCTGAATCAAGTTTAGCTGACCATATGTGTTAGGTTGGAATATTCAGAGTTCTCTCCCCTACATGTATATGGCATTCGTCCTGTGGAGTTGTCTCCCATATTTGAAACAGCTACATTTAGTTAAACTGTTGTGAAATAAAAACCATACATTTACTAATTTACCGGGGAGAAGGGTCCTTTATGAACTTCATACCTGTTTATTAACTCAAGAACAAAGGTTTACATGTACTTATCACTTTCTTCTTCCTTCATGAAAAATCCATTTGTAGGAAAACTACTATTTTCGTGTTTGACTATTGTCGATTTCAGTGTGGGATATGTGAGCTCCCGGCTCTTGCTTCAAGATCAATTAGTTACCAAGAGTTAAGCTCGTTTTAGTTTATCATTCAATATAAGATGTTGTATATGTTACATTCTCAGAAGCACAAAATTGTAGGCTAGCTACCAATTGGAATCGAGGCTATTAAACAATCTTGAAATTTGGACCAATGTAATTCCAGATAAACGCCGTATATTGAAGCCCCTTGGGCTCTTGTTAAAATAATATTTTCTTTTTGTAATAAGTGGATTAACTTTATCGGACATTTTTTTCGTTGTATTCCAACATTAATTCAGTTGTGTTTTGTTTTCTCAAAATGTTTTAGTGTATAGAGTCTACTACAGGCCTTTAAATACACCACTCGATTTACGGTGAATATTGTTCTTGTTTAACGAAGCCGAATGTTAATGATCCGAATTTTTAGACGCATAAGTGATAGCAAAGTGTCGGAATGAACTCTTTCCTTTTTTAATTTACATCTTTATAAATAAATCAATACAGATATAGTAATTCCGATACTTATATCTATTAAACATAACCTATATTTCATAGCTTTTGAGTACCCAAGCTAGACATTCTATCCACACACTTTCGATAATTATCCGTTTTTCAAACTGTTTTAATTTTCTTTAAGGATAGAACAGTTTTATTATGTGTATTCTATAACGACGAATAATGTATATATTTGATAAAAGCGTATGACCTGAGGAATTCGCTTGCATGAAATTTTATGAAACCCGTATACCTTGATCAAAGGCAACAAGAACTAATAATCGACGTCTCGTTTAGTTCTTCGCGGTTAAGTTAACTTTCAACTTATGGTTTTCTTTTATTTATTCATATGAGGTTATAAATTATTGTGTATATGAATTGGAACGGTTCAACACTATATTTAACCACGGTTTATAGCATTTAAATTTCTTTATGAAATAGTTTAAGTTGATTAGATCACAAGGTAAATAATAAAATGAACGATATTTTACGAGAGTGGTATGCATATTTTTTTTAAAATACTAGCTAAAATTTTAGAACATTTAATCTGGCAAGGCAATATATTCAAAGAAATGTTTCTTTTTTTTTTCCTTTAATCTATTACAATCAACCATATAGTATATTCATCTTAGATCTACAAAGGCTGAAAATATAAGAATGGTTTCCTGTAGTTAATTAGGGGACTGTCATTAACACCTCACAATTGGTTGAAAGGTTACGGGACTACCCGATAGAAACTTTAACTTTCAAATCTAAAACTTTATTTCATTTGTTAGTTTTTTTTTTCATCAAATAGTAGACCCAATACTAAAGATTCATAAAATGAAATAACGAAGGTTTCCTTAATAGATGTATATTTTTTGGTATATATTATTAACGATAACAGTCCCCTCAAACTGCGCTGATTTTCTAAGGGAACATATCAGTTTGTACGTTCATTTGGTCTAACAGTCCCCTCAAACTGCGCTGATTTTCTAAGGGAACATATCAGTTTGTACGTTCATTTGGTCTAACAGTCCCCTCAAACTGCGCTGATTTTCTAAGGGAACATATCAGTTTGTACATTCATTTGGTCTAACAGTCCCCTCAAACTGTGCTGATTTTCTAAGGGAACATATCAGTTTGTACGTTCATTTGGTCTAACAGTCCCCTCAAACTGCGCTGATTTTCTAAGGGAACATATAAGTTTGTACGTTCATTTGGTCTAACAGTCCCCTCAAACTGCGCTGATTTTCTAAGGAACATATCAGTTTGTACGTTCATTTGGTCTAACAGTCTCCTCAAACTGCGCTGATTTTCTAAGGGAACATATCAGTTTGTACATTCATTTGGTCTAACAGTCCCCTCAAACTGCGCTGATTTTCTAAGGGAACATATCAGTTTGTACGTTCATTTGGTCTAACAGTCCCCTCAAACTGCGCTGATTTTCTAAGGGAACATATCAGTTTGTACGTTCATTTGGTCTAACAGTCCCCTCAAACTGCGCTGATTTTCTAAGGGAACATATCAGTTTGTACGTTCGTTTGGTCTGACAGTCCCCTCAAACTGCACTGATTTTCTAAGGGAACATATCAGTTTGTACATTCATTTGGTCAATATATTAGCGATATCGAGCCTTGACTATGAACGTGTTCTTGACTTTCTAACCATTATAAAAGCTTTAATCTATTTAAAAAAAAACAATAGTAGTCACCGCCACTTACATGTACATCTAATACTTATTATTTTTTTATAAATTAAATTAACAGGATGGCTGTTATATCGGAACACAAACTTTGATGAAATATATTGACCAGAGGCTCAACCCAGAATTATCTGAATGGCAGCATTTTTTGACTATGTTGAAAGTGTTTGTCGAACCCAGTTTGGTAGAGAAGAACAACGCGGGAGCGTTATCACTGCTTAAAATATTACAGCAAGAAGAGATCATTGCCGTTGGCGATTACACCGCGTTACAAACAATTATGTCTAATATTCATTTGAATGGACTGTGTTCCTATATAGAACAAAACGAGAAGGAGATACAAAGATTGTTAGATCTTAATTTATTCGTTAGGAAACCAACGTATAAAATATCAATCAGTAAATTACTACATGCCTGTATGTTCATTCACATCGATCGAGAACTTAGCCCTGCAATGACTGACTACAAATCCGTTATCACCATGATACGTAGCCATCTACCCAAAGGTATCATCGCTAAAACAAAAGGCAAGTTATTACGATTCTCGCCGCTTTAGAAAAAGATGAATGTATAGCTGTCGGGAAATACGCTGTACTTCTAGATGTGCTTAAGGCGCGTATCTCATAAAATTGAAAAATGAAATCGAAACTCATTTCATCGGACCTATTCGACGGGGTCACTGGACGAGGAAGAAGAAAAGAGATCGTAATACGACCTATATTTGAAAATTGTTTAAAGAATAAACTACGAGCATATCGATCGGCTGATACGATAATGTTTATTTCTTCACCTAATTTACAGATGGAAGCTTCCAAATCAAACAGAGAAGTTATTGTCGTAGAGGACGGATCGGATAAGGTCGCGTTAGGAAGGAAGAGGACCAGAGTGATTTCGCCAATGACAGAGGAGGACCTTAGGATAGACGATCCCTTGACAAAGAAAATGGCGAAAATAAATAATATTGGAAACAGTCCATCAAAATATGAGGACAGTGAAACGATGATGAAATCTCGCTTCCTCCATTCAATACCACGAGGCTGGAAGAATGCCTGGGGCTTCTGGAGAAGGGCTACCACACAGATCATGTGGCGATAAAGATGTTCGAACTTACGCATAAGCCCTTCTCAAATTTCAAAGGGAATAGACTCTTATTCACCGAGTGGATGAGTGATTTGGCCCTGTATTTAGCCTCGTTTTTAAACAATTCTGTGCTTTCGGACTGTCTGTCGATTGAAAACACACTTCATGTATTAAACTGATACAAACAAGTGTGCCTTAACTTTTCATTTCAATGAGGCGTTCAAGTCTGGACATTCTTCATTAGGAGAAATACAGCATTTGCGTGTGTTGATGCGTGTGTTGATGTGTGTTGATGCGTGTGTTGATGCGTGTGTTCATCCAACAATCGACCAGAGTATATATGCCAAAAGGGGATATACAATCTGATGCCATGAGAATGGCACGTAGGAGAGTTCTAGGAATTCAAGGGAGATTACTTTTTAGTGGAACATCGACAGATGTATGCAAACATGCCTTCTTTTCGGGATGATAAGAATAGATTATCAATATATAATAATATTGCGATATTATTGTTGTCACTTTGTTATGTTCTGTTTTCTGTGTGTTATTTATTTCTTGCCATGGTCTTATATATGCCTGTACCGACCACATCAAATTTGAATTCAAGGGTTATTTCGTCAATTTCCGGCAAGGCTATCTATAATTTGTGACTATACAGTGGGTAAGCAATACTTTTGAGTAGATTTTTTGTGGTAATGTATTGTTTGAAAGTTTAGGTCTGTCTAAATCGTCAGAACACCCCGAGAAAATGGGCATGTATATGAACATCTCTTCATAAAATTGTCTTCATCTTACTGCTCCTCTTCCGATGGTCAACTAAAAAGTAATCGGCCTTGAATTCCTGAAACTCTCCAACGTGCAAACTTAAAAAAAAGTGGTGAAATGAGCACGACTGTGATTGTCGGCAGACCGCGACTGTGATTGTCGGCAGACCGCGACTGTGACTGTCGGCAGACCGCGACTGTGATTGTCGGCAGACCGCGACTGTGACTGTCGGCAGACCGCGACTGTGACTGTCGGCAGATCTCGAGTGTGACTGTCGGCAGGCCGCGACTGTGACTGTCGGCAGACCGCGACTGTGACTGTCGGTAGACCGCGATAGTGACTGTCGGCAGACCGCGACTGTGACTGTCGGCAGACCGCGACTGTGACTGTCGGCAGACCGCGACTGTGACTGTCGGCAGACCGCGATTGTGACTGTCGGCAGACCGCGACTGTAATTGTCGGCAGATCGAACTATTACAGCACATAATATTAGGGCTGGGAAAATGTCGTGTGGGGATACTGTCGTGGAGGGAAATGTCGTTGGCGAAACTGTGGCTGCGGAAACTGTCGTCGGGGGATAATGTCATAGACTTATGTTATCGCTATGTCGAATCCTATTTCTGTTTCTGCCGCTGTACTTGGCTGTCGGGAGTAGTAAGGTCTACTGAAACGAGAGATCCTGAAGGATCATGGCGCCCACCATTGTCCGATAATTGTAAGCTAATGACAAGGGGATTTTTGTCCATTGTTACTAAGAGCAAACGATAGATTTGTAATTTTGTTTACAGAATTTCGAATCTGAGCGAAAAAGATCGAAAAAGGGACACTGGAAAACACCAAGATATAATCTTTCTAAGTTTCAGGAGTTTCAAGATTTCTAGAAACTGTAGTTATGTCGGTTGTTATAGTACAAGAGAAATGAGCAAAGTTAGTCTGAAAGTGAATGTACATGTAAGGAGGATCCTTCGTCTTTGTTTTGTAGTATTTTTATTTTATTTTATTTTTTGCACGTGTCATCATTGGGTACTGGAAGCGAAGACAAATCTATTTGACACTTTGGCATGAGCTATGAAACATACTTAAGATTTTATAATTAGGAACGAATGCTAATTCTGTTCTGTTTACTGGGCTAGTTTGAGATATATCTTTTAAGATACCATACTCGAAAATAGTAAGATGGTACAATACTTAATACTGAAGGGATCCTGTCTGCGCAGTAATGTTGAAACTTCGAAAGTGTCTGAATCCTGATTGTCTCCCTTGGATCGAAACATGCAGTAGTCTACAGTTGTCGAGTTGTGACGTTGTGTCACAAGAGTGACGTCCCTTCGTGTAGCCGACCCGCCGGCAGACGAAAGGGTGGGGCAGTTCACTTGCAACTGCACGGACTAAAGATAACTGATTTAGAATTCGAAGAAATACATTTTAATTCCGAATTATTTAACCTCCTTGGTATGGACGGTGGAGGTATGGATATTCTCGATAGTAAATATATAGAATATGCTCCACCGTTTGATCCGCCGACTCTTGTGATGCAACGTCACAATTCGGGAATACCGTATTAATTTGAAGCGACACTTGGATTTTCGAATCAGACCAAAAAAGGTATCTTGCACAACTAGGCCCCATGTGGGGCCTGTGTACCAAATTTCAGAAAGATCCATGAAATATTTCCTGAGAATTCACAATAACAAGGTCTCAAAGGGAAATTCAAGATGGCCACCTGGCGGCCATATTGGATTTTCGAATCGGTCAAAAAAGGTATCTTGCACAACTGGACCACAAGGGGAATCTGTGTACCAAATTTGAAGAAGATCCATGCAGTACTTCTTGAGAAATCACGATAACAAAGTTTCATTAAGAAATCCAAGATGGGCGCCTGGTGGCCATATTGGATTTTCGAATCGGACCGAAAAAGGTGTTTTGCACAACTGGACCCCAAGAGGAACCTGTGTACCAAATTTGACAAAGATCCAAGCAGTAGTCCCTGAGAAATCGCAATAAAGTTTCATGGGGAAATCCAAGATGACCGCCTGATGGACATATTGGATTTTGGAATCGGACCAGAAAGGTTATCTTGCACAACTGGACCACAAGGGGAACCTATGTTGCAAATTTGAGAAAGATCCAGGCAATATATCCTGGGAAATCACGATAACAAAATTTCATGGGGAAATCTAAGATGGCTGCCTGGTGGCCATATTGGATTTCCGATTCGGACCGAGAAAGGTATCTTGCACAACTAGACCCTAAGGGGAACCTGTGTACCAAATTTGAGAAAGATCAATGAAGTACTTCCTGAGAAATGACGATAACAAAGTTTCATGGGGAAATCCAAGATGGCTGCTTGTGGCCATATTGGCTTTTCGAATCGGCCAGAAAAGGTATCTTGCACAACTAGACCCCAAGGGGAACCTGTGTACCAAATATGAGAAAGATCCATGCAGTACACTCAAAGTTTCTCAAATTTGGCGATACATATCGAATGCTGATAAAAAAATACGAACGTAGCGTGCAAGATCTATGGCGCTACGCTTCGCAACTTGTGTCTAATTTCGCTTAACCCGGGGCTAGGGGCCGTATGAACCCATGTACTTCAAGATCCTCATGGTACCCATATGAACAGTCACAATCAAAGCGTGGCTGAGATACATCATTCTTTAGATGACGACTTCACAACGAATTATGGATTAAGAATACTGAGCAGCGATACGGATTTGATATTTTTGGAACATCATGATGTCTTTGCGGCATCATTGAAAACTGTTGACCGCTTCTCTCTTGTAGGAAACA
>JAVTVY010001456.1:0-35604 GCA_036873755.1 Hanleya hanleyi | reverse complement strand
CATGTATTGAAGGTTCACCTTCACAAATTGTTCGACAAAACATATTCCGAGGCGAATGCTCACTATCTGTGGAAGGTTCTCCGAGAATTGCAATGCCGTTCACAGCGCTACTCGGCAATAAAAGGTGGACAGGCATGACAGGAGCACGGTGGACATTGGTATCAAACAGCCATTCTAACAATGCACATACGTTCGCTAAACTTATACACGTCTGCCCATCTCGAGAAAACAGTTTGAAATGACTTGCTCAACTCAAATTCACAAAGGTGAGAATCCTCAACCAATCAAAACACTCGGCGGTCTCCATAGGATGCTAGCTGATTGGGTGGCGTGATGAATAGAGCGATTTCACTTACCACACCCCCATGTACCGACATGATTGACAGATCGAACTGCAGTCACACGCATTCTTCACGTACGTGATATCCACATATAACACACAGGCGAAAATTTCTACCATCCAAACACCTCATACAGAAGTGACAGACATCAGAGAACAATTCTGGACTTGTCGCTTCACAAATGTTAATTTCCACAGGACTTTCACAGAATTGCATTGCAGGAGTACACGAGGTGTAAAAGATTCCATCCGGTCCTCCATATAAATTAACTTCATGTGAACTCTGTCAAAAGAAAATCGGTCATCATTACAATACAATATAAAAAGATAAATCCAGGAAAAAGGTAATATACAGAATTAAGACTAGTTATATATTAAAAACGCGTAATGACACCGAGTTTCATGCTCACCAATATTTGATCCACTGCATTTCCATTGAGATGAGGGGATTCGTCTGACTGGTGTATAGGTGAGAATGGTATAAAAAATCACCCACCATGTCTTCAGCCTGCTGTAAAAGATATTGCATAAATGCATATGAATGTATTTTTTGTTTAAGATGTAGATATTCAAATGGACATACCTATTCGCAAAATGTACACTCACACATGGAAGGTGACAAACAGTCAGTAGGCACGCTTTGCGGGGAATTTTTCTCTTGTGCGCGATGAATTTCTACAATACACTCTCCGTGGACTTCCATCATGTGATTCCGTAATAATTCAGAATCATCGGACATAAATTGACCAAATTTACAGGATACGATTGAAGACATATTGAGAATATCACTGATATTTTTTTCTATAGAGATTTGGGGTTATTCACATCGTGAAGTATACCAGTGTTATAAGAATATTTTCTATCTGCAATGACATTCACACAAGAGTAAACGCATACGGTATTTTTGAACGCGAAACGGGTGGGAACTCAACATTGACACATATGGCTAAGATAAACCGGGCGTGTAGATTGATATACGATACACATTAACCCTTCAAGATTATATTTGTTTAGAATTCAGAAACGCCTGGAATAACTTGTTCATAAAGTCCGTACCCTGGTCAGTCTGTAGATATGTGGGAAGGGGGACTTATTTGAAGGATCTTTTTGAGCCCATTGATAACTTGGTCAGATGATTTCCTCATGACGGGAACCGTCCCATATTTCGAAAATATGTCTATACACGTCAACATATAGCGATTATTACCACTCCATCTGGCCTTACGAAGTCAAATCGATCAAATCTGCCCGAAACTGAAATCCTATCCCCTGTGAGATAGTTCGGTTCCGGGGGAATTTACGCCTGATGCCTCGCTTTAATGTATAAGTATCTTGTCCAGACACCCAATCTTTGATTTGAGCACTGCGGTGGTCTAATGGTTAGAGCGTCGGCCTCATAAGCGGTAGGTACTGGGTTCGATCGCAGGCCGGGTCATACCTAAGACTTGAAAAATGGAACTTGTTGCTCCCTCGCTTACGCTCAGCATTAAGAGGATAGAACAAGGACTGGTTCGCTCGGTGTCGGTATAATGTGACTGAGTGGGGTGTCATGTCTGCCTACGGCATGATATTTCAGTGGGACAGCACTATAAAATGGCAGCATTAGATCTGCTCTGTTACAAGTAGGTTCCCCTGCCCCTCCCCCTCCCTTCCCTTCCCTTCCCCGTCGTGATATAGCTGAAAAAATGTTGAAAGCGACGTTAAACCCTATTCACTCACTCACCCTTGAGCATATGTCACGTCTTTACCATCTAATTTCGCTTTCACATAGATGCGCTTCGCGCCACCAAATGCTACAGGACTTTTGGGGGTATAGAGTAATTGTCGCAGGTAGAAATCCATGTCTAAATCGGACAAAAGTCCGAGAGCGGAAGGAGTCTGAACATCTTTGCATATGATATATGAATAATTTATGAAATACATCTTTTATATAATCACATTCAAATATTTATTAAGAAGAAGAAGTCAAGTAATGTGTAATATAATGTTCCACCGCAACATTTCACGGTAATCCAATTATCGAATAATGGGTTCAATAAAATGAAAATGAGGTATGATGTTCACACAAGGGGTAATGCAACGATGCACACTAATCGAAGAGCTTGATGGTAGCAAAACAGTCTCTCGTTCCATCACCTTGCTGAAATGTTTTCCAGTCCTCATTTTGAAATCGCAATAGGTACACCTGATGTCCAAATCTCGTGCCAGGAAATCGTACACCTTCTCAGTCGGTGTCGCCAGTAAACACGAATGTCTCCGTTGTGAAGGTTTGACGTACTGGCAGCCCGTAAGTCTTTCTGACTCAACTCCCCTATTATGGGGAATATGGCTTTGGCGTATTGTTCCACGAGTAACTTCTCCATGAAATCTTTCCTACTTGAATCAAAGGAAAAAGTACGCCCTCTGGTTCTCAGGCACAGTCCAACAGCCCTCCTCCTTATTCCCCATCGTTTCAACTCGTAGTCGATGGAATCACGTTACCTCCATAATTTATTTCATGCCTCTCGCTTCAACACCCGTCTTAATAGGGTACAAACGGTCAAAGTTGAACTGTCCAAGACGCCATTTTCTTAGTTGAACAGTGCACCTAAATACGCTAACACTTGCGTACACATCATTCGCTAACAGTATAGGATCGGGGGTGTCACACTGCTCGAGTTCACCCCTAACGTCCTTCAATTTGTTCCGCGCAATTGTAGACAAAGTAACCGTTCTCCTGATCTTGGTAGATTCACATTCCTCCCTATAACCTATCTGCACATATCCAACACAATTGCCAGTGAAATCACGGGTCGATGTGTAGACCTTACAGTAGATTTCGGCATCTAGGGGATACATCTTTTCTTCTTCTCAACAAAAGGAAATACCAACGGAAAAGCTTCGTAGCGAAGTGAATGGAGACGTACAAGTGCAAAAATTCCAAGTGAATTTTGAAAATCAGTACTGACCCACTGTTTTATGCACACAAGTCACGTGATCACTTGGTTGTATACAGACATCTAGGGCAAAGTCGAAAAGGGCCGATGATGATGAACGATGCACGATGAACGACTGCCTTACAGCTACATCCACATTAGGATGGTACACATGACATCACGTATACTGAAATCACAGACCGGACTCGCAGACCTGTCAAGTGATAATTGGACAGCTGCCAAACCCCCCCACCCCCACCTGATCAGTCAATAACATGTTATTGACTGAAGACCACCCTCATAATGTAAAACCATACATCTCCACGACAAGTTAGAACACCGTAGTCACTGTTCAGGACATAAATGACCTATAAACGCGGGTATATTTTTTCACATTTACAACAACCATCTTGACAGTACCATTTGTCATCACCTCGGTAACACCCTTCACAATCACACGATTAAATACAAATCCATTCTTCACAACACTCAAAATGGAGCAGCATATAATCTAAACGTAAACACCTGGAACACCCCCATGTAGGCCTTCTGATAACCTGAGGGAGACCACTCTCGACATCACTATCACTCTCACTGTTGTCAGAACTCTGTCTCAGTTATCAAAACGCATGGATCATAAGAGTGAGACCCTCTGTTATCATCCCGCAAATTCCAAGGATGAACTCTTCGTGTATGAATGGGACTTAACGCTATAGACCTTGGCCTGTGGAAGACTAGGCCCTGATGGCAAACCTATCAAACGCCATCAGGAGATAGTTGCCGTCGAGAGCAATGAGAAAACCCCAAACCGCTACGAGTGTCTCGATGACGTGATGGATGAAGGTTGTAATTCGGAAGATGAAGATGTCAGTGAGAGTGATGAAGATGTCAGTGAGAGTGAGGTTTGCGATGATGTAGAAGTCAAGGCAGGTGATCAGAAGGCATGTGATCAGAAGTCGATTTCTGATCAGACTGAATGTGTTGACGTGGTATTAACTCCGGAAGTTGAATTGAAGGGTGACATCTTACCGGATACTGGTAGTGTTTCGGGTGAGGATGCACTTGTGCAGTCTGTAGATTCCTTCACTAATCCTATTCACTCCGGTGTAGATGTAAACTTTACACCAAACGAAGAAGTACTGAAGGAGTTCACAGGAAAAGAAAGTAGTGAAGTGTCTTGTAGTAATAAAGCTACCTCGAATCAGGAAAAGAAGAATAAAGAGAATACCATGGATATCGAATCCGACAGAGCCTAAAATGGTCGATGATACTCCCACTCCTACCAACGATACACCCATGCTTTCTGATGAGGAGTATCAGGAGTATAGTGATCGTCCATTAAAAGGCGAGACTTCCTTGAACCAAAGGTCGAAGGACTTGTTGGGACAAGAGAGAGAGAAAGAAGTTTATAAGAAGGAAAATAAAAAAGACAAGAGAGAACAAATGAGAAATAATGAGAAAGGTAAAAAAGGATTACCCCAAAAAAAACCGTACATAATGGCTAAGCTAACCTTATATATCTTGGCTTGGACAGTTTTGTGATTTATTTCTATATACAGACTAAAGATGGCTCAGCCACCAACTATCGTTCAGTGGAATTGCAGAGGAGTTTGGCCAAATTTAAATGAACTCCAATTATTAACTCAAGATTATGAACCATCAGCTTTTTGTCTCAACGAGACCTTTCTGAAGAAAGCAGATAAAGATAAATTGAAATTTCGCCAATACACAGCTTATCATTCCTACGCTTTAGAGGAAAATGGAAAAGCTACAGGCGGTTCTTTAATATTGGTTAAAATGGGTGTTTTACACAGTCCTCTTGATTTAGTGACAGATTTACAAGCTGTAGCAGTTCGTATTACCTTGAATTCTGTTTTCACATTATGCACGGTGTACATACCTTCTTCTGGTAATCTCCGGCTCAATGAACTTCAAGATCTTTACGATCAGCTCCCGAAACCTTGTTTAATGATGGGTGATTTTAACGGTCGTAATATCCTCTGGGATACTGAAGACAATTGTAAAGGTAAAATTCTCGAAAATTTTATATCAAATAATTCTTTGTGTATTTTTAATGATGGTTCTTATACACATTTCCTCTGCCCATGGAACCTATTCAACATTGGATATCTCACTTTGCGACCTTCCTATTCCTGAAGAATTTTCTTGGTCTGTTCATGATGACCTTTGTGGAAGTGATCACTTTCCCACTGTCCTAAAAGCTGTTCATTCAGCTGATGACCCTCATTTCACAAGGTTTAATTTCAAGAAAGCAAACTGGCCCGAGTTTGAAAAGCTTTGTTCACAAAAACTACAATCAGTCTCCTTCGCTGATGCTTCAGATCCTATACAGCTATTCTCAGATATGTTGATAGAAATTGCCAACCAAACCATTCCCACATCTTCAGGAGTTGCACATATTAAGAAACCTTGGTTTAATGATGACTGTAAAGAAGCAAGAAAATGTAGGAAGAAGGCTGAACGATATTTCCGCCGACATCCTAATAGATCTCAGTTACAAGAGCTAAAGCTCGTAGAACCATGAAACAGGAGAAACGTGATTCTTGGGAGAAATTATGTTTCTAAGATAAATACTCATACTCCAATAACAAAAGTTTGGAATATGATCCAAAGAATAAAAGGTAAAAGCTCCAAGTCCAGCGTTCATCATCTCAACGATGGAAATCAGTTGATTACAGTAGAAATTGCAAATAAATTAGGAGAAACAATTGCGAAAAACTCTTCATCAGAAAATTATGTACCTAAATTTCAAGGTTTCCAAAAAAGAGAAGAGAAAAATTAAATTAAATTCACTTTCGGTACCCATGAAGGCTATAACGCTTCGTTTGCAATAGAAGAACTTCATGCTTCTCTCACGAAAGCTCATGATTCTGCTGCAGGCCCTGATAATATTCATTATCAGCTTTGGAAACATCTACCGGAATCATCTCTAGAAATCCTATTACGCATATTCAATAGACTTTGGTATAGAGAGGAATTCCCCCCGTCATGGCACAATGCCATAGTTATACCAGTTCCAAAACCTGGTCGTGACCATCCAGACCCTGGTAATTATCGTCCGATTTCATTGACTAGCTGTGTCTGCAAAACAATGGAACGCATGATAAATGATCGCCTTGTTTGGTACCTGGAAACTGAAAAGAAACTTACTGATATTCAAGCCGGTTTCCGAAAAAATAGAAGTACCATTGATCATTTAGTCAGATTAGATTCGTATGTTAAGAATGCTTTCGCCAAGAACGAACATGTGGTTTCTATCTTTTTTGATTCAGAAAAAGCCTACGATACTACATGGAAATACGCGATTCTTAAAGATCTTCAAAAGATGGGAATAAAAGGTCGTTTACCAGTTTTTATTTCCAACTTTTTGAATGATAGACAATTCCAAATTCGTTTGGGTACAACTATGTCTGATCATTTTGATCAAGACCAGGGTGTCCCACAGGGCAGTATTTTGTCTACTACTCTGTTTAGTATTAAGATCAACAGCCTGGCTGCAGTTCTGAATAAATCAATTGATGGCTCACTTTTTGTAGACGGTTTCAATATATCGTGTTGTGGGAAAAGTATACACAATATTGAGAGAACATTACAAGTTTGTCTATACAGAATTCAGAAATGGTGTCTGGAAAATGGCTTCAAATTCTCCAGAGCTCAGACAAATTGTATACACTTTTGCAGAAAATATTTCCAGCACAAAGATCCAGAACTAAAATTAGACGGACCTGAAATCAAAGTAGTAAAAGAGGTCAAATTTCTAGGAAATATAAAAAGGCACACGTGCTGGCTCGTGTCTGCACAAGAATTTGGTCTATTGAGAGAGAAATAGAGTTCACATCAGGCTATTTATACAGTTGGTTCTAAAGATGGTGAGAGAGTAGCATGTGCTACTATCTTTAGTTCCAAAATTAAAACGTATCGACTGCCAAGTGAAGCTTTAGAAGGTATTCGATCCACTAGAAGGAAAAAATATGCCATATTCTCAGATTCACTGTCCTGCCTTAAAGCAATTAAAAATCGAAATTCCACTCATCCCACCATCTTGGAAATTCTACAATTATATGACACCAGATTTGATCAACAGATAGATATTGTGTTTTGTTGGGTGCCTAGTCACGTGGACATCAAAGGCAACACTGAAGCTGATAGATTGGCTAAGGCAGCTTTAGATGGAGAAGTTGACCCTGTTGGAATACCATACAGCGATTTCAGACCATCTATCTGCGCTTATGTAAGAAAGCCTTTTCAATCTTTATGGGATACTATGGATAATAACAAACTTAACGAGTTAAAAAAAACGGTTGGTTATACTCACCTGAACAGTCATAAACGTTTCGACCAGGCCATGATTAGACGATGTAGGATCGGTCACACACGATTAACTCATGAATATTTACTAAAACAGGAGCCGATTCCAAGGTGTATACCTTGCCATGAAGATCTCCCGGTGAAACATATTCTCATAGACTGCATAGACTTTAAAACTGTAAGAGATACTTTTTATCGAGCAGATACGCTGGAAGATCTTTTTAGCAGAGTGAAAGAAGATTGTATTTTAGGTTATTTGAGAGAGATTGGTTTGTTGTACAAATATTAATGTTTGTACCTGTTTTAGCGCATTAGTTTACCGAGTTAAGTGAATTGATTACTTAGAATTTTGTTTGATCGTCGCTATATAGCTGAAATATTGCTGAATGCGACGTTAAACCTTAATTCTCTCTCTCTCTCCTGTTTTAGACCGTTATCTTGCCACTGAAGAGCAGCTGACAGCAAATACCGGGCACATTTCTTCAGAGAGTGTCCAAGTTTGAGTGCTAGAGAGGGAACTCCATAGACGCCATTTGAAACTTTCCGACGGCTTTGGCCGTATTAAGGGTGTCTTGAAAGAGGACTGGGTTAATACAATCTGACAACAAAGATACCTGATTGCGCCTTTTCGCATAGCAATGAGAAATCGGGCTATCTCCCGCATTTTCTGCTTTATGTATTGATGCTGGTGTAAATAACGCAGTGAAGGATATATCACCACCTTCACTGGATTTGAAGGAAACTACAGATAGCCCTACAGGCACATCATATTTGGATCTATATCTCTATAAAAATGAAGCGGACATTCTCCCTCGTCGACTTTATGACAAAAGAGATGATTATAATTTCGACATCGTAAACTATCCCTTTCTGGACAGTAATATTCGAGTGGGACCTGCATATGGCGTATACATATCTCGCTTAGTAGCATTTGCTAGATCCTGTGTTAATTGTGACGATTTTAATTAACGTCACAAAACACTGGCGCAGAAATTTAATAAACAGGGCTATTCCACCAAGCGCCTACACTCAAAAGTTTCTCAAATTTGGCGATACATATCGCATGCTGATAGCAAAATACGAACGTAACGTGCAAGATCTTTGGCGCTACGTTTCGTAACTTGTGTCTAATTCCGCTTAACCCGGGGCTAGGGGCCGTATGAACCCATGTGCTTCAAGAACCTCCTGGTACTCGTATGAATAGCCACAATCAAAGCGTGACTGAGATACATCATTCTTTAGATGACGACTTTACAACGAATAGTATGGATTAAGAATATTGATCAGCGATACGGATTTGATGTTTTTTGTAACATCATGATGTCTTGCCGGCATCATTGAAAACTGTTGACCGCTTCTCTCTTGCAGGAAACAAGCCTATGTTTTTGTATACTATAATTGTGTAAGGACGTCTCCACTTCACGCCCAATATATTTTTGCTTTTTCAATCCTTCCAGCCGGACTCTTTTCTAAAATATGTATCTCGGTAAACTTTCATATTCTCTAAACTAAAATGGGGAGTCTAAATCCTGGCCGAGCCGGAGGAAATATTCGCCACAGGTCCGGGAAAGGTACCCAGGGGTTTTCGGCTCTTGTTTGCTATATTCTAACTAAAAGAACTCAATCCACAACCAGTTTTTAAAACACAATAATAAAGAATTTATTCACAATTCCCTAGACAATACATTGACGCTAGGCCCACCTTATGTGAACCCTGCCTTAGCAATAAACGGCTCGTGGCCAATTAATCCAAATACAATAAACATCCATTTTCTATTAACATTACATTCCCTTAAGGGACATATAAATTTTTACGCATCGGCTCTAGCCTGAACATCTGTGGTAGCTTGTTGGGTGTCAAGTGTATGTGCCAACGCAGTATTGGCCAATTCAATGAGTGAATCCCAACTTCGTTGTGGAAATTCCGTTACTGCAGCGGTAGGTTCCGCAATTTGCTCCCGACAGCTTCCCGAATCAGGACTGGTTATCGGTATACTCTCCGTTTCCTTTTCCGTGTTTAATATTCTCTCTGTTTCAAATGAGCCTAAATCCGGCAACACCTCCGGTGCGGAACAATTTGAGTCGGGCCCCAAAGGATGTGGGCTTTGCAAATAAAACCAAGTAAATCGGGTTTTATCACACACGGTACAAGTACTAATAATCCACAACTTACGATTTGAATGAACGGTTTTAACGTTCATAAAACATTCCCCTCCGGTGGTTAAAATACACCGAGAACAGGAACACATATTCCCAACAAACCACACATCAGTTTCTATAACCTAACTAGCATAACTAAAACTAAAAATCTACTTAATCTCCTATTCCCAGTCCGTCTTTTTCCAAACTTGCACCTCTGTTAATAACCAGCAACCTTTTTTGTAATATCCAACATCGAATTTCAGGGCTAAAAACTCCGGGCTTTTTTCCTCAGATTCCAGCACAAACCGTCCGTACTTCTTGAGAATGTGACGAAGTGATTCGTAACGATCTCAAAGTGCGGCCCCTTTTACACAAGTTTGCCCTCAAGTTGGATCAATACCTAATTTGCATTCCGAGCGAAGAAAAGCTCGAAATGTTACTAAATATAAATCTTTCCGCTGCGTTTTCCCGCTATACTGTCGCCAAATTTTCTCGCTCATCTCGAGCTTTTACAAAAGTCCAACTTGTTTTCCAAATAATCAATAACATTGTGCCGTCTCAACCGACCCAAAACATTGATCTTCTGTCAAGAAATGTACCTCTTCCCTACTCTCAACTTAAATGATATCTTTGCTAAAGACGTGACCAGAATTATCAAGTATTTATTTCACACCGTTTCTCTCTTTTCCCATCACTTATAAATCACAAATGTTCACCGTTTTCTATCCCTTGATATTGATTTGTAATCATTCTACCAATTTCTTTCCACTGACTAACACACTTCGACAAGTTAGCGGAGTCACATATAATGAAACCGATCCTTTCCCACCAAGCAACGCACTCTTGAATACAAATTATGAGCGTTCCCTTTAACAGCAAATACCATTAGACAATACAATTTACACGTTCAAGCCTCTTAACACACCTCTCCTTTAGAGAATTTGACCCTCCTGGGTCAACATGAAGTCTCAGTTAAACATTTTCAAAGTTTGTCAAAGTTTTTCAAAGTTTGCTAAAGTTTATCTCAAACTCGCTCACAGCTCCCCAAAGTTGTTTCAAGCTGTTCAAAGTTCACCAACGTTGTTTAAAGTTCACCAAAGTTGTTCAAAGTTCACCAAAGTTGTTCTCAGGTAACCAAAGTTGTTCAAAGTTCACCAAAGTTCTCAATCGGCGCACTCCGTGTTCCAAGGAAAATGTTCATAACACACGCGCACAACACTGTTCTACAAGTTCCCTCTATGGATGCATGTTTACACAAGTGGTTGTAAAAAAAAAAAAAAAAATTGTTGGTTGGTTTTAGTTTAGTTATCTTTTGTGTAGCCCCCTTGTCACATAATCTACCTCGCCTTCTGAACCGACATGTCCCCATGTCGGACTTCAATTTAATTTAACTGCCAAAAATGTTAAGAGAGGCATTCACCTGGCAGTACCTTCTGTACTCTAACCAGGGATTAGGTTAGATCGATCTCCTGTTATAGATGAAGGAGGACAGTAGGGCTATATTATAACTATTTCTCAATTTCAAAATAGTAAATGTAAAAGGTATACAACCATTGTTTTGATTATCCGTAAACATACTTCCATGAGTTATTTGTATGTCATTCTGGAACCACTAGTAAAAGTTCATTGCTATAACACTGTTATCGTTGGTGTTGGCGTTGAAAACTTGGCACACGTTGTTGTTCTCCTGAATGGTTCCGGTCAAGGTCAAATCTTAATGACCCTTTTTACGTTTCTGTTGTTATTAGTCCACATCGATTTGAACCATTTAGCTCATCTTCAATTCTGGAGGTGGATGATGACGACTATGACGAACAATTCCAAGTTCAAACAAGTAATGTAATAGAACTACTTGTGATAATTTATTACCAATACTAATATATTTATAGACATAGAAGGAATGATAGACTCTAATAGTCTTAAAAAGTAGTTCTCAATTCGTGTAACTAGTTGTAGAATAATTACTATTCCGTCTGTTCTATATTATAATATACAAGTTACATAAGTAATCTTAACTTCATGCAGATGTGTATATCTCACATACTATTCTAAGTTTCTATTAATATTCAATATATAATCTTAAAATTATAAAATCGCTCTCCATGCAAGTTGTAATACAGGGCGGAGGGAAGGTGTATTCACATGGGAACGCCCTGTGTGTATACTTCCGTCCTCTGGGTAACCTCCAGAAAGCAAGGAATGGTTAACTTCCTTTTCATTCAACTAGTATGCGACCATAATGCATACCAGTTGAATGCTGTAGCTTATTATCTTTCAACTATTATATTTAACTAAGATTTAATTTTGCATTGTTTCGAATTTGGATCAGAAACTTCTGGGAAAATGGCCGAAACTGAAACACCACGTAACTGTCTTTCCTTAGTCCGCAGACTTTCGGCTCGGGGCTGCAGAAGTTTAGAGAAGGATTCTCCAGTATAAAGTGTTTGGCAGACACAGCATGACCATATTGGTAACATTTTTTTAAAGCAATTTTGGTGTATGAGTTTAAAACAACAAGGCAAAAACTGGCAAGATTGAAATTGCCCTGTCAATTTTGAAAATTTGCTAATGTCTTGATGGCATATTGCACATGGAGGTATGGTATTATGAAAAGACCAAAAACGAGTATTCCGTCTCGTGTAGTTTCGGAAATGCTGAAAAAAATTATGTTTAATGTATGTGCCTTTTAATTTTGGATGGTTAGGAGTTGCCAATTCTATAATTTTATTAATATTTAGACCATATTTGTCAGCAAGATGGACCAAGGCCATGTCTACCCACCGATTCTCGGTGCCCCAGCCGTTAAGAAGAAATATTAATAGTTCTGCATGTTCTTTTGACTGTGCGATATATTGAATTATAAAGCACGCTAATTTCGCACTCAAAAGATAATGTGCGATTATTTTTATTGGAAAATCTAGTAGATAATCTAACGCAACATCTTCCTGTCCTCCTATATAGCACAATGCTGCTGCGTATATAGTTTTTGTTTCTTTTTTTTTTTTTTTTTTTTTTTTTCCAGTTAAGCCCTGGACATGCCACTGGGCATTTATTGCCTGTTAATGACCACGCCTTTACAAAACCCCTACAATTCCCACGTGGTCTGGGGTTTGGGGATGATGGATGAAATAATTAAGTTGTACTTTACAATAACTCAATAATCGCGGTATTTACTCATAATATAATGGTGATATCAATAATAATAAGAGTAGTAATCATAAGTAAAAAAAAGGATCGTCAGTCAAACTGATATCCATGATTTTTGTTTCTTTGTGAATAATGTTTTTTGTTTCCAAGACGTGGCCGGTCTCTATAAAGGACAACACAAGTTCAAGGTAGAATAACAGAAATAACACAGAAAGGATCATTCGGGTAACACAAAATCAGTCGCTTGTCCATTATATGAGCAATGTCCCATGATATCGTGGCTGATAACCAGAGGATATTCAACTGACTATTTCCCCGCAACAGGGGAGGAGGAAAGAATCAGTGTAGGCTGGTAGGTATGAGGATAGGATAGAGAGAGGTATTGACCACGGAGAGAGGGAGAAAGGACAGGGTGGGGTGGGACAAGGCTGGGGTAGGGGTTGGGGTGGGGGTATTTCCCATATAATTGAAAACTCGTCTCCAACTAACCAGTCGATATTAAAGACCTAGTGATCAGATTGGGTTGTGGTATAGTGTCACCTTACTTAGCTGTTGTCAGAGGACCCCACTTCGCTTCAAAACTTGTCTGACACATATTACGTATGGCTATATATTTTTCTATGTCCCTGGTCTTAAGAATCAATTGTCGTGCTCCCTGGAAGACTGGTTTGATATTGCAAGATCTACAAATATATATATACCGCTTTACCAACAGAAACAAATGATTGACAAGAACAGATACGGTATTACTTAGAATAACCTGAGAAACCGATGGTTCAGTAATAGAAATTGCCAAATTCTTTGCCCAGGTGTGCAGATCTATCCATATTTGTTTTGAGTATATACAGTAATAAAATAAATGTACGAGGGTTTCTCTCTCCTGGTTACAGAAGGAGCACATCTCGGAATCGGTCTTACCCCACAAATTTAACAGATGGTTTGTAACAAGTATTCTATGAATAATTTGGTACTGAAAATACTGTAAATTTGTTTCTTTCGTTGCACTGTAGATACTATTATATACGGAAGACCAAACAATATCATTATTGAATGCTAGTTCTGTCTCCCACTTTTGGTGATTATTCAAAGGTTTTATTCCAACGTTGTTCAATAATATTTTGTATAAGAATTTCGAACACTTTTGCCTCATAAGTCTCCTATATATTTCCACTTCAGCAAATATGGTATTTTTGACAAAATATCCATTTTTAACATACCTACGTTTTTCAGTTGGAATATTGTGTATTAAGGCACAGTGGAGGATAAACTGGGAAGACTTAATTCCATACTTATCCTGGAGCTCCTTGAACTGTAAGAAGCGCATTCCATCTTGGCTCAATAGGTCGCTTAGTGTAGAGGCACCCCGCTCAGACCAGTTGGCAAGATGCCACCATTCTGAATTAGGGGCAAAATCAAACAAAAGGTTATTTGTTGCCATATTACTCGAGCTATCTCCATCTAGACACTGCGCCCATGCCCTTAGTACATCACGCCAAAACAGATTTTTCATTTCTTTCTGCATGGCACGTACACTTGATGAGTCAAGGTTCCAAATATTGTGTCCGACAGGTTGAAGGGTCCTATTAACTAATATGCCAAGAACATCTTTACTTTGTGCTACTCTCTTTATCCATTTTATTTTCATATACGAAGCGAAACTCTTAAAATGAATCATATTTAATCCCCCCTCGTCTTTTGGTGTGATCACAGTTTTACGTTTGATTTTGTCATGCTTACCATTCCAGATAAAGTTAAAAAGGATTTTTTCAAGCTCAGTTATGAAGGAAGCATCAGGATCAGGTAGTACTTGAAAAAGATGCACAAGAAGTGGGAGAATAAACGTTTTAATAACGGTAATTTTCCCAATCGGAGTTAAATTCCTCCTACCCCAACTTCCTATAATTTTTTTTATAGATACCATTTTGTCACTATAGTTTTTGTTAACCGTTTCTTTCATAGTGGGGTAAAACCAGATTCCGAGTAGTTTATAACCTCCCGGGTCCCAAGTTATCCTGTAATGAGGACACAGTTTTACGGAGCTTCCTTTTTCTTTACCAATCCATATAGCCATAGACTTCTCAACATTTAAACACAGGCCAGACGCGGAAGAAAACTCATCCAGGATACCCATAGCTCTCGCGAGAGATTCACGAGATCCATCCAAAATCAGAGTCGTGTCATCGGCATATTGTTGTATTTTGATCTCGGAATTTTCTATTTTAATCCCCTGGATAGTTTTATCTTGTTTTACGGCGATGGCGAGAGTCTCTGCGACTAGGATAAATAGGTATGGGGATATCGGGTCCCCCTGTCGACAACCCCGATTTAGGTTAAAAAACTCCGAAAGGTATCCGTTATTCATAACACAGCTTTTCGAGCCATTCTGGAAGACTTTTATCCAACGAATGATGTCCGCTCCAAAATTAAATGATTTCAATGTGTTTTCAATATAATCCCAGGAGACCGAATCAAAAGCTTTTTCGAAATCTATCAGGAACAGAAGTCCTGGAATATTGTTTTCTTCTGTATAATTTATGATATCAAATAAAAGTCTAGTTATTTCTCCAATAAAGCGTCCCTTCATAAAACCTTTCTGTGATTCGTCAATTATTAACGGTAAAACTTCCCTGATTCTGTTTGCTATACAAGTTGAAATAATTTTGTAGTCCACGTTTAGTAAAGAGATTGGGCGCCAGTTTTTTATGAGTTTTCTATTTTTTCCTTCTTTGGGCAGACATGATATATAACTTTGCTGTTGAAAAGGCGAAAGTGTTCCTGTTCTGAAGGCATGTCTGGCTGACCGTAAAATGAATACTCCGATGTCATCCCAAAAGCATCGGTAGAATTCTACTGGTAAACCGTCAGACCCCGGAGATTTTCCATTTTTCATATATTGTAAAGCCTTAGTAACTTCATCTAGAGAAAGTTGTCCTTCGCAGGAGATCTTTTTCTCATTTTGGAGATGCACAGAATGATTCAGAAAAATATCGTCATTTGAATCGGATAGAATCATTTTCTCAGAGTATAGTTTACTATAGAATTTTTTTAGTTCATTTAGAATTTCTTTGGAGTCATCGACAACTACTCCGGTTTCAGTTACAACTTCTGTTATATTTTTCGCTATGTAATTTTTCTTTTCTAATGTGCAGAAATATGCAGAGTTCTTTTCCCCGTTTTCAACCCAATTTGCTTTTGACCTCATAATATAGCCTTCCACCTTCCAACTTCTCGCCTCTTCAAGTTCACTTTTCAGGTTTTCAAGTTCCTCTTTAATTTTACTTTGGTCCACCATAGATGATATGCATATGTCTTGCTCTAGTTTTAATATTTTCTTTTCGATATTATTCTCGTGCATAAGTTTTTCTTTTTTCCGTGCAACTGCATATGGGATTGTTACACTTCTTATTCGTGTTTTGATGAATTCTAAATAACTTTGATCATCAATATTAAGGCAAACAGTTTGTAAATCTTCTATATTTCCTGAGGCATAGCACTGTAAAAGCGTATCTTGTTTTTGTTTCTTCATTTTCTAGCAAATTCATGCTTCTCAGAGGAGGTAAGCTGAGTTCATCAAAGTGACTCATTGCTTCAAAATATTTCGAATTTTGACAAAGCTCAGCCTGGTCTAAGTCCTTCAATCCGCATAAAAAGCTCATGATGTTCGTCTTCAATCTGAAACATTAGGGGAAGATTGTTTGAAATGCTTATCATGTCTGGTATTCAAGTTCGGCTTATCATACTTAAACGTAAATTCTTCACTATCAAAAGCTCTTAAAGGATGATAAATGTCCTGGGTGCACATTTCACATATATAATGATGTGCTGTGTTTTGAACACAATTTAAATGATATAATGTTTGGCAACATAATGTCACTGCACATTTTGCATCTTTTCCTCTAATGAATGTACTTTTGATAATGGGAATCCAACAACTCATGCACCTATTATCCTTACTTTCTCGGCTATTCCAAAAGTCATCTATTTCGTACTGGAAATTTGCAATATAATAATCAATTGAATGTATACCTGAAAGGCCAATTACGAAAAGTTCTTGCCCTTGATATACAAAATCGTTTTCATCCAACGATAGGAGTTTTCCTACTTTTCTTAATAAGGTTTGACAAAATAGGTGAGTGGACCCAAACGTTTGGGCAAATGTGTCAAACATATTGGCAATATTTGCGAATCTTAGATGTTTGTGAATAATGTGCTCGAACAAGTGTTGCGCTCCTAAGGAGAAAGCTACTTCAAAAATATCTTCCCATTTATGGTTTACAACCCAAGCTTGGGGTCCAATGGGTGGCTGTAAAAACAGTTTACAGTCATCCCATACCCTTGGGGATACTTGTCAACAGAAAGCACCGATGACCGAAGAAATTTTAGTAAACTTACTGATTTTGGTTTTCCAAGACAGGGGTTGTCTGTGAAAAGTAAAATATATAAAATGTATATATATATTATCTATAATCTTCCTGGACGAAATCTTCCTGGAAATGGGGGTAGGGATACTAATTGTACATCATCTCGGCGTGTTAATAACATAGGATGAAAGAAAATAAAGTCAGCCACGTCTTGTAGGCGTGGTTCAACCAGAATTCCTCGTTCAAATTTAATATTTATTTTACAATTAGGACAATTTCTTAGCGTAATTGGCTGACTTTCTTGTCGAAATTTATGATAACACGTTAGATGAGTAAGAACAGCACAGCACGGTGTTGGCTGTACAAATTGCTTTGAACCCCGAACATGAGATTTATATGGGATAATCTTTTGACACAGGGCACACTTTCTTGTCTGCTTTTTCTTATATGGTGCCCAAAAGTAATTATGTTCGAAATCGAAATCAATAATAAAAAAGTCTAAAAATATCCACCCAGTAGTGGTTAAAACAAACGGAAGGTCTCCTGTAAGATGGAAATCATCATGTTCCAGCGATAATTTATCGCACAACCACTTCTCAAGAATTTGAAGGTATTCATGACTTCTAGGATAATAACTTTTCAAAGCCAAATAAATTCTGGTAAAGGTGTAAGAGTTAATTCTTTTATCTAAAACATAATAAACTAAATTCCTGGCCTCCAAGTAAACAGCAACCTTTAAAATGTTTCTCCAGTCATGACGATTCATGATTCGGGGTCTAGCCCCTTTTGAAAGATAATCTATGCAATCCATTAAAACATCAAATGGTACTTTTGACCGATCTAAGATAGATTTGAATTCTATCGGATATGGTATCTGGAGAAGCATGTCTTCTCCACTAGTCGGACATGCATGGAAAGAGGGGTGATTTCTATATTTTATCATATTTGCAACTAATTCACTCTGTGAGGCCAACCTAGAGGCGTTCACTTCAATTTCTATATATTTGTTAGACGACATGGTTTCCACTCACTTTTTCTTTTTAAATTTTAAATGCGGCCAAAAGTTCTACCTCCGGGGGGGGTTCAAGTTTCTATCCGAGATCTGTGTTTCTGGAAGGAAAACGAAAACATACATATATGGATTAGTCAACAATTTATACACTTTCTTCTCTGATTTTGGAACTAGGAGTTCCTGAAGAATGAATTCCAGGAAAGTCCTCTACAATCAGTTCGACACGGGTATATAACCCTGTGGCACCAAATAACAGATTTGCATGGCAATCAGGAGACGTGGTAATCTTTTGAGTCCGAGTAAACATTCCCATTGGAATGTGGATGATAGAGGGCAGCCGATAACGATAGGGAGACTGATTCACCTGAAAGATGGTATCTTGCCAGTCAACTCGTAAGTGAGCGGTGCAACAAGTAATGATGTAATCCTGGATAATAACATTTGGTGAAGCGATAGTTCCGTCAGGCGGAGGGCCCTGAAAATCGAAGAGTTTTAGAACAACATAGCCTGATGTACTAGTAAGTTCGAGAAGGACTTCAGTTCGAATGGGCGTGTAATTTCTAGTGAAAAATCGCATAGGCGAATTCCAATATGAACTCTTCTTGCAAAGTTTATAGATAAATTTAGCGATCTTAAGGATGATTAGCAAGGAAATGATCATCAGTAAGCAAATCCACAATGTTTTTGGAATTCAATATTGGCTGAGGTGTCTAACACGGTGGGCTGATTGGCCGGTAATAATGGTCTAATAATCTTTGCATCCGCCTTTTCAGTGGCCAAGGTACCTATCATTAATTTTGAAAATGCATTGTGTTTACAATATCGTTACAATAATAATAAGAATAGCAGAGATTCCGAAAGCTGTTGAACCTATGTAATTCCACTTGGTAAATGAAGACGTATGTCCCAGCGCGCTTGGATTAAGCAACCGTTTATCTAAGACACTATAATAAGGTTCGTCCCCATCCTTGATTGTTTGAACTAACTTGTTCATGTCAATGGTCATTTCCTCGTTTGATTGAACAATCCCAGTTTGATCAACCCGTTTAATGTTAATACTGGGTAAATTCTCAATTTCAGGAGTATCTTTAAGAATAGTTGCTCCTTTGAAATTCACAAGTTGACTATGGTTATACCATGCGAAGAGGTAAAGTAGGTTTACAGTATTCTCATATACAATGCTGCTTTGACTGGAGAGTTGACATTTGTTTAATGTGGCTGGCAAATAGAATTCGGATGTTTGAATACTACAATCACAAGGAAGTTCGAATTTTCCGAAAGATTGTGCCGGCACGGTTTTTGGTGCATCTCTTCCACACATCATTATCCATTCTCTTTCTTCTTGTGTAATAGAGAAATAAGTTCCTTTATCCAACGAGATCATAATGGGTTTATGATCGACATTTTCAATGTAGGTTACGTCACATAATTTATGGGCTACTTCCGGCTGATCGAAGAACAAGGCTGCTGTGCAAGTTAGAGTTTGTATACTTCGAATAGGCAAAACTTGAGAACAGAATTGAATCCCACTTCCCTTACAATTCCTATATTCATCTGATGTCATCTCTACGAAATACTGGTTATCCTTGGAGATTGCAATACAGGGTGTATCAAAAAAAACGGAGTCGTAGTACGATGACATATTTTTCATTGAGCAAAGGAGAAATCTATTTTTTTGTTGATTTGTCATCAAGACCGACCCCTTGGGACTGACCAGCTGAACAATTCAATGAGCTGCGATCAAGCATGTTAGAACAATAGCTATTCTTCAACTATGAGTGAAAAGTGACTTGCGCCAGATTTGGTTTACATCATTCGTCTGCCCTTGTACTGGAAAATGACAATCACTTGCAGCAAAGTGTGCTCGATTGAGGTTGTCTTACATTACAAGGGTTGGATTACCCTTCCTTGTCGGTGAACAGTGAAGTGCCACATACCAAAAAGATAACTTCCATGACACAGTCTACGATAGGCCATTCTCTGTCTCAGTACTGATCACAGACCAGTTTGGTACACATGTACATGATGGTGCAACCGCAATTTACACCAGAACAGAGGGCATTCTTGGTAAGCGAGTACCATCGTGGAAACAACAGCACTTCAAGGGCCCGACGTATGTTTCGGCAGCAATATCCGAACCATCGATGTCCATCAGATAGCACCATTTGGCGAAACGTGCAGAAGTACAGAGCAACTGGAACCAGCACGAATCTGAACAGAGGGCACTCTGGGCGACGTCGCACAGGTCGATCTGCGGCTAACATTGCAGCTGTCCAGGCAGTTCTTAATGCACAAGGTGGGCAGAGAGTGAGTGCTCGCCGCAATGGGGTTGACCTACCATCCGCAACATTTAATCGCATCACACGTGTTGACCTTCGATACTATCCTTACCAGATGAAAATCCGACACCAGCTGCAGCCCATGGACAATCAAAGACGTACGCAATTCTGCCAGTGGCTCTTGGCAAGACCCTTAAGATTTCTTGAGGACCTTGTAATTGGCGATGAAGCTGGCTTCGCCATGAATGGTGCTGTGTGCACCCATAACATCCTTCAGTATTCCCCGAAGGGTAACCGTCCGGCGAACTTTACCTATGACCGAAATGTGGCAAGGAATAAGGTGACGGTGTGGATTGGGCTCTGTAGCAGCGGTTCCATTGTTGGACCATTCTTCTTCCGGCAAGCAGTGAACGGTCAACGTTACTTACAGATGATCAACAACCAAGTTGTCCCGCACCTCACTGCAAACTTCCCGCGTTTTCCTCAACTACGGAATGGTCATTTTCGGCGTGTTTGGTGGGCTCAAGATGGAGCTCCATGTCACCGCCTCAGGGCTGTCACACAGCGTCTTGCAGAGCTGTTCGGAAAGCGCGTCATCGCATTGAATCATCAAGTCGAATGGCCACCCCGATCACCTGACCTCACTCCTTTGGATTATTTCATGTGGGGTTACCTAAAGTCCAGGGTGTACATCACGCCTCCAGCAGATCTCAATGACCTGGAACAGCGCATCATAACAGAAGTTGACAACCTGAGGCAGAACCAGGCACTTATCAGACGGGCCGTGGCGGCAATGAATGAACGTGCGCGTACCTGCATCCAGAGAAATGGAGGACACGTTGAAGATTGAGATTCAATTGTCTGTTAAAAAGACCTTTGAATTGTACACCTTTTTGTTAAATTCAGAGTTAAAAGACATTTTAATTGTACACCGTTTTGTTTTCAAAATGTCAATGAATTCAGAGTGGATAAAAGGCATTTCATTTGTACACCGTATTTCTTTTCTTTCAAGGGCAGACGAATGATGTAAACCAAATCTGGCGCAAGTCACTTTTCACTCATAGTTGAAGAATAGCTATTGTTCTAACATGCTTGATCACAGCTCATTGAATTGTTCAGCTGGTCAGTCCCAAAGGGTCGGTCTTGATGACAAATCAACAAAAAAATAGATTTCTCCTTTGCTCAATGAAAAATATGTCATCGTACTAGGACTCCGTTTTTTTTGATACACCCTGTATAGGGAGTTAAATTTGTAATCTTTGTATATCCCGAAGAGTTAGTCTTTGTAGTTGGAAGTGCAATATCTTTAATATGATGCACATGAAACAAGCTATTATATCCGGAGAGAGGTATCTTCAATCGAAGATATAAATGTCGCCTAGTGCTGTAATGTAAAATGGATGCAGTATGATACAGAAACGTTGGATCTGCATTTGATAATCGAAATTTCGGATATTTTGAGTCCAAGACTTTGGTAATTTCTTGGAACACCTCTCGAAGTTCACTTAACCCCACAAGTTTAGGACTAAGATAGCTTTGAAGTAATAGTTCGGAAGCTGCTAACCTGTCCGATGTGATGTCACTAGCCAATTGTAAGGTTTGCACTCTTTGTACAACCGTAGCAAATAGGTCATGTAAAAAGGCAATATGAGCCTCGGTTGTAATTTGCATTTTATGAATTTCATTTGAAAGTGCTTCTACAGCTATTTTAGTTTGATTCCCAAGGATTGCCACTAATTCTGAGTTAGCTAGAATACGTTCTAAAAGATAGTCATATTTGTTATTCGATAGTTGAATATAAGACAATAAATTCTCCTTCAGTTTTTCATAACGAAATGTATTTTCTTCACTACGTGTTTCTAATATGTTAATTCTATCTGCGAATTGTTGGAGGTCATCTAAAGTAGCGAGCCCAAACAAACTATGAGCTGCCGACCCTACGAACTCAAAGGGGGCTCGGCTCTCTCTTAACTTTCCTTCGTGATATCCCTGTCTCCTTTTTTGGAGATATAATGACATACTATTGGCAATATTTTGTCTAACATTGCGCCATAGTGACTCTACCTGTCTCTCGTATACTGGTAGCAAAGTTTTGTAAGTTTTGCAAAGTTTTAAAACTGAATGAACAGTGGCTTTCTTTACATCTGTCTTAACTTGAGTCAGCAACAATTTTAGTTGTGCTTCTTGGCAAATTTGGACCATTCTTGGTCGGTTTGGTACCAACAAATGAGGAATTTTAAATACGTGTTCCCAGCTTGAGAAGGAATTGTCAATTATTCCCTCAGCTGTGAAGAACACTCCAAAATTAGGTCTGGAAATAAGTTTTGCCATTCCTAATTCGTCTGATTCACTCTTTGTGAAAGTGGGTTTCTTTTTAAACTTATGAATGGGTCTATTTCTTCTAGTGTACCCATCTTGGGGAGTTCCTAATAACAGAAGAAGAAAAATGGTTTTATTTCGACTCATTTTTCTTAGCAAGGAAAGGAATATACTGAAACCATTTCACTTACAATCCCTAATATGTTGTTGTGTCGATAATTCCAATGACGTAGACTCTGGAGTTCAAGGGCCCTTAAACAGCGTTATCCGGTCACCGGCGCACAACTTTTATCCAAACAAATTACGTACGATGATTTGAATGGATTCAGTTTTTCCCAGAACTACCAGTGAAGTTCTGTAAAAGAGAATGATATAGGTTATTCACCATCCATACCTACCCACTTGGTTAAATTCTCATTTCCTCTCTTCTCTGCAGGGAATCTGAAAATCTTTAATTAATATCAACATACTCAAAATATTCAATATCCACAACAATGATCATGATCGACACTTCCATCCTGTAATAATATTTAATCTTAATAACAACTTGTCTTGTCTTATTCATATCTTATTGGAGCTTGTCGTAGAATTCGGATATTCTTTTCCATAGCTATCCGTTTTCCCGATTCATCCAGATCATCTTCTAAAACCCAGGTACCTACCTTTTTATTAATTTGATCTTTATATACCACGTAGTAATATATTTTATCTTTATCCCGTTTTCCTTTAATAATATTCTCAATTTCTCTACCTTCAGTTACAGGATCTGACTTATCAGGTTCAGAAACCATTGGGGGAACAATATATTCACCCCGAGTATAACCATAATTAGATGTGTCAATTTTCTGTAGATTTTCTGCAGGACTGCACGTTTCTTTTTCTCTAATTTCCTGGACTTTTGATACTTCAGAAGTCAACACCATATCAATAGGCTCTCTGCTGGAGCTAGTCTCTTCTGCTGTAGGTGTAGAATTATCTACTACTCTACTTTCTGGAGTTAGGACATCTGGCAATTTAGACTCCTCAAAATTCTCTGGAGGAAGTTCGTGCTCCTCGATCAATAAGGATCCATCTTCATCTGTAGTTATTTGTATTTCCGGTTGTGGTGGTCTTATTTTTCTATCCACGCATTTACGTAGCCTATTCTTATGAACCGCGGATTTAACTACTTGGTTAGTTTCAAGATTTCTAATTCTGTAGTTCAATAAATTTGGATGATCACAAATGCGAAATGGGCCTGTCCAACAGTTTCTTAACTTCTTGGAAAAATGTTTTGGAACAACAGGCAAATATAGCCAAACTTTGTCTCCAATGTGGAGATCATCTTCTTTGCTTTGTTTATCATAATGTGATTTCATTTTTATCTTGCTTTCTTCCAGCGATTGTGCCGCAGCATCTTCTAGGAGTGTAATTTTTGATAACAAATCCTGCAAATGGGTGGCTACAGTTTTCTGACTTTTGAATTTTTCAAATAGTCCAGAATCTATTGGTAACCGTGCATCTTGGCCGTACAGCATTAAGAATGGTGTAAAGCCTGTAGCTTCGTGGGTGGTAATGGCATGTGCGAACCGTGCTCCTGGTAACTGTAGGTCCCAGTCAGTTTGCTCTGGGTTTGTGAATTTCCGTATAACGGATATTAGAGCAGCATTTTGACGTTCTACCTGTCCTTGAGAACTTGGGGAATACGCTGAACTGGCAACTTTATGGGTCCCACATAACTTACATAACTCTTGGACAACCTTACTCATAAAATTTGTTCCTCTGTCGCTTTGTAGTATGACTGGGCTGCCAAAACGACAATAAATATTGTCGAATATAGCTCGCGCTGTCGCTACAGCAGTTACATTGCATAAGGGAACATACTCGCTCCATTTCAGGAATGTGTCAACTAATACGAGGACATATTTATGACCTCGTTCAGTAACAGGAAATGGCCCGAGAACGTCCACTTGCCAACGATAGAAAGAACGTTCAACAGGTAAAGGAGATAGTGGAGCTCGATCATCCTTTCTTCTGGCTTTACATTGTGCACACACTGGACAAGATTTCACCCAGTTTTGTACATGCGAGTACATGTTTGGCCAATAAAAATTCCACTTAATAGAGAGGAAAGTACTTTCTATCCCCCTGTGGCCTGTCATTATGTGGTCATGATAAGCTTGGAGTATTTCGCTGATCAGATTTTTCGGAACCACAATTTGCCTTCTAAACTTTTCTGATGACGTTCCCTTGGAACGGCGAAACCAATGATGCCAAAGGATCTCATCTGTATAGTCAAAATTATCGATCTGACACAGTAATTTCCTAGCTTCCTTATCATCATCAGGGAGCTTACCTGTCTTCAAATATTCTATATATGGTGTAAGTAAAGGGTCCCACAACTGTTCCTTTCTAATCTTATCAAGGGTCACATAATCAATTTTTTCATCCTCCTTGACCTCTTCTATTTGTATCTGTTTTGGTTCAAATTTTTCCCTGTGGGTTTGAATTGCATCGAGGTAGGGAGGTACATTTGGTTGGGTGTCCTCTTCCGTAACTGTATCTTTATATTCTTGTCTACTAATAAAATCCGCGACTGCGTTATTTTTCCCAGGAATGTATTTTATCTTATAATTATACTGGTTCAAGACAAAGGCCCACTTGGCAATTCGATTCGAGGCTGGTCTCTTGGTGAAAATCCATACTAATGGTGCATGATCCGTAATTATTGTAAAAGCATGATGTCTTAAATATGAGTCCCACTGCTTGATTGCGAAAAAACACGAGAGCGCCTCTAATTCTGATATATAATAATTTTTCTCAGCTGGTAATAAGGACCTACCACTATAAGCAATTACCCTTTCCACCCCGTCTTGTACCTGAGATAGAACAGCTCCAAGGGCGATCCTACTAGCATCCACATGGACAATGAATTCTGCCCCCAGACTAAAATCAGGATAAGCAAGTATTGGCGCTGTTGTTAGGGCCTCCTTAATTTTCTCCAATGCTTTTTGACATTCAGGACTCCAAAAGAATTTCACATCCTTCTTTGTCAATTGGGTCAGAGGAGAGACAATTTGGGAGAACCCTTTTATAAATTTCCTATAGTAATTTGCGAGTCCCAATAGTGATCTTACCCCTGTGACAGTTTTAGGGGTTGGAAAGTTTTTTACGGCCTCTACTTTTGCCGGGTCAACCTCTAAACCACGGGCCGATACCAAATGTCCCAGATACTTAACTTGTTTTTGGGCAAATCGACATTTTGATGGTTTCAATTTTAGATCAGCCTTTCTCAGTCGGTCAAACACTTCTTGCAAATGAACCAGGTGGTCCGAAAATGTCCTAGAAAAAACTATGACGTCATCTAAATATACTAGCGCGCTAGAAAAAAGTAATCCTCTTAATACTGAACTCATTAGACGACTAAATGTACTGGGCGCATTACACAGACCGAAGGGCATACGGAGAAATTCATACAAAGATGAGGTCGTAACAAAGGCGGTCTTGGATATACTCTGTTCATCTACCTGGACTTGCCAATATCCGCTTTGGAGGTCTAAGGCAGAAAAATAACAGGCAGAGTTCTCCCCAAGGGAATCCATGAGATCATCCACACGGGGCAATGGGTACATATTTGGAATCGTAAAGGCATTAATTTTACGAAAATCAACGCAAAATCTCATAGTACCATCTGGTTTAGCAACTAATACCACAGGGCTGGAGTAAGGACTTTCAGAAGGCCGTATGATACCTGCATCTAACATCTCCTGTACCTGTTCGTCAATAATTTTTCTATCATGAGGACTGGCACGATAAGGTCGGCTTTGTATCAAAGGGGCATTAGGCATCATCCTAATTGTATGCTTTATTCCCTTGGCTGTGCCTAAATCAGAAGGCTTTGAGGCAAATACGTCTCTATTCTTATTCAATAAGTTACGCAATTCTTGTTTCTGTTCCTCAGTCAAAGTAGATTGGGATAAGTCAACTTGTTCTGAAACAAGAGGTTTCTGTTCAGGGCTGGCTGCATGTTCAAGTTCTGTAGATTTAGAAATCGAACTAAGTTGAGCAGGCCTCACACCAACATCAGAGTTTTTATCAAAGGGGACAATCCTAATATCAGATGATAAAGCCTGCAGCTTCCCAACAGCTGTGTTAGCATATATTGTAACTGCCTTAGGTGTGGGGTTCATAATTTGATATGGTATGCCAGATTGTTTTGTAATTACTAAAGTTTTTGATCCCAATAAACCTAATTTATCCAATGTTGAAGTACCTTGAACAACACCAGTTAGATTTGGGGGTAACCGCTTGCGAGTAAATGTGTTAATAATAGCCTCATGATACGGCGGGATAATAACATTAGAATCTGCACACACAGCGTGCAGGGTTAATTTGTTCCGGTTGTAATCGATAACTGCTCCATGCTCTCGCAAGAAATCGTTGCCTAGCACCACATTATGCGTGAGCTGATCGATAACCTGAAAAGGAACATCAGTACATTCCTGTCCTATCTTAACCCTCAATGTAACCTTACCTTTCAACTGCAGAATCTCACCATTTATTGCCGTTATACGCTCGAAATTAGATTTTTGCAAACTAATCCTATTACGATAATTTACTTTATCGAAAAAGGACTTAGAAATAGCAGAAATAACAGCTCCTGTATCCAGCAATGCCAAGACTGGTAAATGACAAACAGTTACCGGAATTACATTATCAGAAAAGATAGAACAATGATCAGACTGAAGATAAGCCATTCTATTTAAAATTTTATATGATTTAGAGTTCCTAAACTGTCCATATCCCCTATTCGGAAATCTATTTAAATAATTTGCTCTGGTATTACCATTATTGTATGTTAATTTCCTATCACGTCCACTAGCCCAATAACGGGTTTTTCTACAACTAGGGGCGTTTACCGGTTTAAAGGTTGATTTACCCAATTACGCCGCTGTGTACCCGTGTTTTGATAATTAAAACCCCGCTCAGGCATATTCCTATTTTGATAGCCTGTATTTCGGCGGTCTCCATTCTGGAAATTTCTCGGCCTGAAACATTGACGAGAATAATGCCCCCTCCGTTGACAATTCCAGCATATTATGTCCTGTAATTTATCTTGTGGTCTGATTATTTTCCTACATTGAGTTGCGTAATGCCCAAACGCAGAACATTGATTACAGCGAATTAATCCTGGTGTGTAGCCATAACTAGGGGGAGACGTCCGGGGCGGATTATTCTGATAATTTCCCCTATTACCATTGTTAAATCCCTTTTCCACAGTACTTCGCGTCTGTCTCAGCTCACTATCTACCGCAGAAATTTGGCCTTTCAACTTATCAATTTCCTCAATCACCCTAGAATTTTCGTTCACATTAATTCCAGCTATTTTAGGAGCCACGTTCATCGAACAGGCGACCTCTGTGAGCTTGGCGCACTGTATTGCAGCCTGCAAATCCCTAGGATTTTGTGTGATTACTTGGAACCGGATATCGGGTCTTAATCCTTGAATTAAGTGCAATTTTGTGGTATTTTCTGGCTTATTTAATTTGCAAGCCAATGACATTATATCATTAATATAAGATTCACAAGACTCGCTAGCGGACATTACACGAGAACTAAGTAATTGTTCTAACGTGAAATTATCCTGGTCATTCAAATACTTTTCTTGAAAGCTGGCCAATAAATGTGGCCAATTATCTTTTCCACCTGCTGGTAGCAATGTATACCAAATTTCTGCCGCATCTTTCAATAATAACCGAAAATGACTAACTTTATTTGCATCATTTATGTTATGTAAGTCGGCAAATGTCTGAAAACGATTAAGCCAAATCCTAGCATCTTCACCTGAACTACCGGCAAATTTCTCTGGTCTGGTAGAATTAATTAAGGCCATATCTATTTCATTTATTTCCTCTTCTTCCTCTAATTCCTCTAATTCTTCTTCTTTCGACTGTTCGCCGTTTTCGCCGTTTTCCCCGTTTTCATCATTGCCTTCGTCGTCGTTTTGCTCTGGTTCGTCTTCAACTTGCTGGTGCATAGGTTGAATAATCGGGGGGCGAAATTGTATACGATAAGGCCTAGCAGCTTGTTTCCCAGATCTTAAGATCATGAACCAGGACAAGCTAGTATACCACACTAATTTAACTAAAAGAAGTTGATGTAGATGTACCATTTATAAATAACCTATACCAAAAATAAAACTCATCAACGGGATTTGAAAGTCCGTGGAGTCTCCTATAGACATAATATCCCAGTAATAGAACTACTACAGCTAACAGACATAAAATAAAACAAATCAATCGCAATAACATTCTAGCAAACCGGTTGTCAAATAGAGTTCTTGATATAGCAAACAAAATATACCCCTTGCCGGGAATCTCTCCACCATGTAATGACGCTCCACTTCACGCCCAATATATTTTTGCTTTTTCAATCCTTCCGGCCGGACCCTTTTCCAAACTATGTATCTCGGTAAACTTTCATATTCTCTAAACTAAAATGGGGAGTCTTAATCCTGGCCGAGCCGGAGGAAATATTCACCACAGGTCCGGGAAAGGTACCCAGGGGTTTTCGGCTTTTGTTTGCTATATTCTAACTAAAAGAACTCAATCCACAACCAGTTTTTTTAAAACACAATAATAAAGAATTTATTCACAATTCCCTAGACAATACATTGAGGCTAGGCCCACCTTGTGTGAACCCTGCCTTAGCAATAAACGGCTCGTGGCCAATTAATCCAAATACAATAAACATCCATTTTCTATTAACATTGCATTCCCTTAAGGGACATATCAATTTTTACGCATCGGCTCTAGCCTGAACGTCTGTGGTAGCTTGTTGGGTGTCAAGTGTATTGGCAATGCGCCAACGCAGTATTGGCAAATTCAATGAGTGAATCCCAAGTTCGTTGTGGAAATTCCGTCACTGCAGCGGTAGGTTCCGCAATTTGGTCCCGACAGCTTCCCGAATCAGGACTGGCTATCGGTATACTCTCCGTTTCCTTTTCCGTGTTTAATATTCTCTCTGTTTCACATGAGCCTAAATCCGGCAACACCTCCGGTGCGGAACAGTTTGAGTCGGGCCCCAAAGGATGTGGGCTTTGCAAATAAAACCAAGTAAATCGGGTTTTATCACACACCGTACAAGTACTAATAATCCACAACTTACGATTTGAATGAACGGTTTTAACGTTCATAAAACATTCCCCTCCGGTGGTTAAAATACACCGAGAACAGGAACACATATTCCCAACAAACCACACATCAGTTTCTATAACCTAACTAACATAACTAAAACTAAAAATCTACTTACATCTCCTATTCCCAGCCCGTCTTTTTCCAAACTTGCACCTCTGTTAATAACCAGCAACCTTTTTGTAATATCCAACATCGAATTTCAGGGCTAAAAACTCCGGGCTTTTTTCCTCAGATTCCAGCACAAACCGTCCGTACTTCTTGAGAATGTGACGAAGTGATTCGTAACGATCTCAAAGTGCGGCCCCTTTTATACAAGTTTGCCCTCAAGTTGGATCAATACCTAATTTGCATTCCGAGCGAAGAAAAGCTCGAAATGTTACTAAATATAAATCTTTCCGCTGCGTTTTCCCGCTATACTGTCGCCAAATTTTCTCGCTCATCTCGAGCTTTTACAAAAGTCCAACTTGTTTTCCAAATAATCAATAACATCGTGCCGTCTCAACCGACCCAAAACATTGATCTTCTGTCAAGAAATGTATCTCTTCCCTACTCTCAACTTAAATGATATCTTTGCTAAAGACGTGACCAGAATTATCAAGTATTTATTTCACACTGTTTCTCTCTTTTCCCATCACTTATAAATCACAAATGTTCACCGTTTTCTATCCCTTGATATTGATTTTAGTCATTCTACCAATTTCTTTCCACTGACTAACACACTTCGACAAGTTAGCGGAGTCACATTAATGAAACCGATCCTTTCCCACCAAGCAACGCACTCTTGAATACAAATTATGAGCGTTCCCTTTAACAGCTATTAAATAATACAATTTACACGTTCAAGCCTCTTAACAGATGGCTGACGTCACCGACCCACAGTACCATTATTATTCACAAACAAATGTTTATAAGTATGTGATACTCAGTGTATACAAGTCCTGTGATGTGACACCATAAACATGATAGGACACTTGAGATGGATGGCTGACGTCACCGATCCAGAGTACCATTATTATTCACGAACGAATGGGTATTTAAAGTGTTATCAATATTTTACAAAAGGTCAATTTATGTTACCGCCATCTCCCCCTCCCCCCTCCCATCCCACTCGAAATTTCGATCAATTCATGTTACCCGCCTCTCCCACTCGACATTTCGATCAATTTCACCTTACCCGCTTCTACCAACCCTGCCAGGAACATACTAGGAAAGCATAATTTACTGGTGATGAATTGTGAGGAGTGACTTGACAAGCCCCCGCGGCAATACAATCAATATCTGACTGTTACGATCACATTGACTTGAGACTGCTAATGGTGAACGATTTATATGCAGGGTTTGGATGCGGGAACATTAGCTATCATTCCAACAACATTGAAAACTGCCCTTTGGTTCCCTGTTGAAGTAAAGATTTTACACATGCGAATAAATTGTTCTGATAACAGATTTGTTCACTTTCAACAGGAATTAACACAGAACTCAAAGATGGCTACTGGAGAGGACACCGGTAAAATTGAGAAGAAGAACATTTCTGATTTGGTCACTTGTCCCCTATGTCTGGAGTACTTCCAAAAACCCAAACTACTTCATTGTGGCCACTCTGTATGCCGAGAATGTCTCCAGATATACATCGAGAAAACGTTAAATCAGGGAGCGTTTCTGTGTCCCATGTGCCGTAGTTCCATAACGCTACCTAAGGATGGTGTGGATGGATTAACACATAGCTTTTTGATTGTGAGGCTCCAGGACGAATACAACAAAGTTCCTTTAAATAGGTCATGTGACCCGTGTAACCACGACGGTGTCAATTCTCCCGCTAAGTCAAAATGCGTTGAATGCTGTGAGTATTTGTGCGAGGAATGTGATAAAGCGCATAGAAAGGTCAGTTTTTCTAGGAACCACCATATCTTACCAATAGGCAAAGATGTTGATCCAGGCGACGACAGAGAGGAAATATGCCACATAACTGCCATTAAATGCCACAATCACAAGGACGAAATCGTACGTTACTTTTGTCTCCCTTGCCAGCTGTTGATCTGTCGAGATTGTAAAGCTTTAGATCATACAGATCACAAGGCGGTCACATTTCAGGAGGCGGTCAAAGGAAAACGAGAGGATCTTAGGAGTGACGTTTCGGAATTGCAATCGAAGCAACGAGAAATATCAACGGTGGTGGAACATATTTCTCGCAATATCTCGACGTTAGGAAGAGAACAGACAGCTTTGATTAATTCTATCAATGAAGAACGGGACAAACTTATGTCTTTAATAAACCAAGCAGCAGACGAGGCGATCGCCGAGGCTGAGGTAGTTATGTCGACCGGTATAAAGACCCAGCAGAATGAATTAGAAGAGGCCCAATTTCTGCTAACTCAGATGGAAAGTCATATATCATATACAAACGTTCTCTTGACGAAAGGTAGTGAGACAGAAATACTCCATGATTACAATCTTGTCAAGGAGAGAAGTGCAAACCTGACATCAGAGTCCGTGTCCGTCCCAGATTATCAGATTCCGAAATTGCAATCGACCCTGGATTCCTCTATCACCGACGGCCTGCAGAAACATTTTACGTTGAGCTGCCGAGATGACTCAGTCACAGAACTTCACAGTCCGAGTGATGAATCTGTCTCTGATATCAAGATGGGACGTAGACTGGTGACACTGAGACTAATTCAGACAATACCGGCTCCTTCGAGTGGATATATCTCGGGTATAGCTATTCACGATAACACTGTGTTCGCTTGTGCTCGGGGAAGGTTATATAGGTTCAACGGTAATACTTGGACAGATATCAGTAACAGTTATAACACAGAAAGCAGAGCTTACGATGTTTGTGTGAATAATAACACTATCGTGATGTCTAAGGAAGGCAGAGGTCAGAAGGTACAGCTAATAGTGAGTGATCTTACCAGGACAGGTCACACCACCGTCACGTTATCGTTCTCCTCGGGCTATCCCACTGTTGTGTGTGGTCGACCAGTAGATGGACAGCCAACATATTTGATGATCGAGAGGCCGGGGAATTGTGCCGTACATAACATTGACGGTAAGGGTAACATCCTACACACATACGGGAAGGGAGAACTGGAATGGCCAGTCGGTGTGGCTGTTGATGTACAAGGAGATGTTGTGGTGGCGGATTACAGTCGGAATGACGTCATCATATTCAGCCATGATGGGAGTGTGAAGCGTCGCCTTCGTCAGCACAATAACCTCAGTAATGAACAGATGACAATACCATGCGGTGTATGTGTGGACCAGGACAGGTATATATATGTGTCATCATATCGCACACATAGTGTATTGTTGTTCTCTCCTAGCGGAGACTACATACGGACAGTACTCACACAGAAGGACGAGATAAACCATCCTACATGGATCAAAGTCTCACAACCCGGACGTTTGGCTCTGTGTTCAGGTCTGGACCCGTCTGCCCAGATCAAGATATACACCTACATGGATTCAGCCTGAGAACAAATGGATATGCAATGACTATTCCTGGACTGCGGTGATCCTGCCATATTTTTGTTTCGACACCTTCGACGTCGATCAATGATACTAAAGGTTTTGGTTGCGTACACTAATTTGTTATTTCAGCGAATTGAAAATTGTTAGATTCAGATTCATGTCGATCCCGTCTCATTCTCGCCATAGACAATATGAACTCGCAAATTATGATAGCTGCGTTACTAACAAGACGCCGTTGGAATAGCATTGAAGTAGGACCTGGTCCGGGAGAAGATGCGGCAGGCTTACCTGTATAATAGATCTTGCAAATCCCTCCGGCTGTATATCGTACCTCTGTCTCGTACGGCTGGATATGGTCGACTGCGGCGAGTCTAAGCATGGACTCTCCGATCCCCCGTTTTCAGCCTTCTAGCTTTTCATTGGCTGAGGGTCTTCGGGACATTCCGGCCATCTTCGCTGGTTCAACATGATCTCAGCGGCCACTACCACACCCTTCCCCCTCCTGATTTTTGGGGTGGGTTATCTCCAGCCTTTCAGCCTCCAGCTTTTTCTTTTATCGTGTTTTACATCCAGCCCTATCCCTACCCTAACTGTCCTAACTTCAAAATATGTCCCTAAAAACTCCCGGATATTCCTAAACCTTATGCTACACTTAAAATGGTGCAGTTCCCATTACTCCAGCATTTCTGCCTAGCATGTCCTGCCCTTACAAATAAGCTACGCCAGCCTCAAAAATGCCGACACTAAAAACTTCCCTATCTCTGCACTAAAAATGATGCACTATTAAAACGCACTAAAATTGTTTTTCCCAGATTCAAAGAAATACTCTACTTCTTTCTTTCTAAACCTCAACTTCAGTCTGTTAGCAGACCGCGAGGCTACTGAACACCCCCCTTCCCCCCCCCACCGGGGCATGCCTACTAGCTGCCCCAGTGGAAAATCCAAAAGCTACCCATAAAAATTAACCTTAAGAATGTACTCCAAGGCCTAGCAGCCTTATCCCCTTCCTCCTCAAAATTTAGATGGCTCATCAGCCATTTAGCCTGGAGCCAACCACACACGCTGAGCACGGAGCGGACAAGTCACCCAACCCACCAATTCTTTAAGATCCTTCAACGGCCTTTCAAATATTTAGGCCTAGAATTGGCACTTATCAATAAAAAGGGCTATGTAATCCTAAAGGGTGACAAAAAAAAAAAAAAAAAACTTTCAAGTTCAAGTTCTTGTAACTCTCCATTTATTTTCAGCTATTATGAAAAGCTGAAGCTAATATCTATAGCCATAACAGGCAATAAGTGTCTCCCCTTTTGTACTCAGCGTGTGTGAATAAAATAACTATTAAAATATTCACTAGAATATGGAGTTAAAGAGGGAGAACTGCCTACTAGCTTTCTCCCTCCAAAAAGCCCCATTCTCAAAAAAAAATAAAAGATAAAAAATAATCACCCCCCCTCCCCATCTGTTTTCCCCTGGGATGAGTCCTGAGAAATAGATGCGAGGCCCCAGAGGGAAGACCGCCTACCAGCGTCCCCCCACCCAGGACCCCCATCTCAAGACCCATCCCAAGCCTGTTTTTCCCCTGGAGTGCTAAGCCCGTCTTCCGGTGACCACCCGGCGCAACGCCCTATACCGAAAGATGGTAGAATCGGCAGGCGTTCCGCCGGGTTATCTCCACGACCAGCCGGGGTGGCATATTTTTTACCCCGGCCACCCATTGAATAACGGGCCACACACCCCAGGGGGTATTGATCCGCGGGAATCCTCGAGGAGACTGGTAAGGCGAGTCGGATTCAACCATCAACCGATCCATGGGCAAGCCCTGAACAGCAGCCCTGGTGTCCCTGCAGTCCAAAGCCCGGGCGCCCGAGCCCAGACTCAAGGGCAGCAGAGCTTCCAAGGAAGCAGTGCACATGGACCGGGTGGGTAGCCGATAGCGTCTCCCCCAAGATCCCCAGAAGATCATCGAGGGCCATGGTCCGCCCTCCGCCATCCCGGTAGCCACTCCTCCGGGTATTTTCCCGGCAATGAATGACGACCGGGAGGTTTCGCGGGAGCGCCAATGGCAGGATCTCCCTCAGGAAATCAGCCTGACACCGGCGCTCCACGACAGACAC
>JAVTVY010001455.1:0-36781 GCA_036873755.1 Hanleya hanleyi | reverse complement strand
CACAGCCGCCATCTTAACCCCACCACCCACCACCACCACAGCCGCCATCTTAAACCCACCACCCACCACCACCACAGCCGCCATCTTAAACCCACCACCCACCACCACCACAGCCGCCATCTTAAACCCACCACCCACCACCACCACAGCCGCCATCTTAAACCCACCACCCACCACCACCACGGCCGCCATCTTAAACCCACCACCCACCACCACCACAGCCGCCATCTTAAACCCACCACCCACCACCACCACAGCCGCCATCTTAAACCCACCACCCACCACCATCACACCCCATGTGACACAATACTCGCTTCTGATTGGCTGTCGCGTGTGACCTCCACGTGTCCTCCACAAAATATGCAAATTTCTGAGGTCAATAAGAAGTTAAATACGCTTTGTATACTACTAATGACACTATATATATCACACCACTCAGTTGTGACAAGCGGTTTTCGACAGTGTAATAACTACATCAGAAGTTTATCAAAAAGAGAAAGTTAAACATGAACGACTGTTAATGGTCAATCATATTGACAATATAACATCTTAACTTAAATCGCCCATCTTTAATGGTTTATAGCTTCAGGATGATCTATATAATCGCGTCCTCATCGTCCTGATGTCTGTTTTTACCATCAACAAAATAGGCTGGCAAACATAAATAAGGTTAAATGCTCATGGATCTGCAAACGCTATACACAGGATAAAGATCCCCCATTTCTTTCTTGGACAATCTCAGTGACCGTTTTATGAAGAGTGTTTCTTGCCACTCAAGCTAATGGAGGAAGCGGCATATTACATTTAGTCAATCTCACTATTGATCTGTTGACGTTGCTAAGTTTCCATAATATTAACTTTCTTGCTACGTTTGCTCTACGTTATTCGTGCGTGCCATTGCTCGATCGAGCAACATACTCCTCTGAGAACTCAAAAAGGGAAATTAAGCCATGTAAACAAAACCAGCAAATAATAATAATCATGTCTATTAATAGTGGCCAGTGTGTCAGTAAGTGCTGAAAGTCACATGGTGGTAACATAATCAGATCTTCGGTGGAAACGTGCTTAGTGCGTTACTGGTAAATAAAGAGGAGGTATACCCAGAATGAATGTATAATGAACGCATGTTGGTCACAGTGGCCTATTTGGTGCTAATATGCCTTGAGTCCATACCCAATTATTTAACTCGTCCGTAACTCTTTAACAGACATGTAAATTAAAATAGAAGTGAAACCGAAACAGAGAAGAAACAACTTTAAGGATTCCTTTTCTATACCACTATGAGTACCCCAATCCATGTAACTATGAACTTAATAACATCTGGCCTGCCTCCTGGAAGTGAGGAATGTTTTGTAGGATTCAGTATTCACGTTGGACTCTCGCTGCATGGTTTCTATCGAATCCGGTGAGTTGATAATATTTTAAAACCTCCGCTGATATATTTCATCCCATGATATGAGCGTTAAACTAGAAAACTTCTGTACGATCACATTTTTTTGTGAAAATTTTGGAATTTTTTATTTGATTTAACGCAATTTGGCGCTTCTGAAAAGCTTGAGAGGGGTAAAATATTTTGCAAAAAAAAATGTCACAAGAGCTAAAAAAAAATGTCATTCGGCGTTTTTCAATGAAAGCTTCGAAAACAATTTGCCGGTAACATTTGTGAAATATACACACCCAATCATGTTAAGGCTTCAATTTCTGATGATACGTACTGAGAGATGGATGTGCCTTCACCGGCGATATCTGGCCCATTTCAAGGCAACTCAGTTACCATAATTACAGCTCCGCCGCGTCTTTATATGCATATCGATATAAAATGCTGATGCATTCCGTCATATGTCTTTGCCAGGTAATGCGAATGTTGTCAAGTGAGGATAACTTTCGCTCTAAAGTAGAGATTTAGGTATTCATTATTCGAGATTATCCATGCAGCACATGACAACTCGGGACATATCATTGATACTGATTTGTAGACGGGCACATTAAGCTCGTGGGTGTTAATGAATTCCTGTCTGGTTGGAAGTGTGTCTAAGGGCAAATGTGAAGGTATTGATGATAATCAATGGTTTACGCTCATACTATTCAGCTTGTATCACTGACGTTCCTACTCTCCTCGTTCTCCCCGCTGATTCACATCGCCAAGTTCGCGCCTCTTGGCCGTAAGGGGGCGCTTTATCCGGTTACCCAATCACCGTGCCGTAATAGCTCGGAGATAACCAGATTCCTCATACTAACCATGATTGGCTAACTACCTCAGGGATTTATTTGTTAATTATTTGAAGGTATCAGTGAACAAATGTTTGCAATCAGTTGACGAACCTTGCTAAACAATGGAGGAAGTTATCCAAAAATCTGTTCACTCTTAACTCAGAAATTAACGTAATTAGAGCTGTTTTGCCGTCCGTTTATTGTTAGTTTTGCCGTTAACGACATATGAACGTTTGAAAAGGGAGACAACTCATATTGCCAAGACTCTTCCGTAAGAGTGATATTCATTGGTGGTTGGCCTGTGCAGAGCGCCCCCGTACGGCCAAGAGGCGCGAAATATGCGATGTGAATCAGCGGGAGGAACAAGGAGAGTAGGGACGTCATTGATACAAGCTGTTTATCAGCGTATCAATGGTTAGGCCTAGAGAGATTTTAGGTATCCATTCTGCTCTCATCTTCAAGTAAATTTCTTATTGCAACAAGCAAACAACTGTATAGTGGAACACGATGTATGATCTTCATTACACGAAATATTTAACTATACTGACGTTTGTATCGAGAGGAAAACATAAAGGGAGGGAGGGAGGGACGGGTTTGGCTTAATGTCACACTCAAGTTTGTTTCACTCATATGGTGACAGTCAGTTCGGTTGGTGGAGATAGCCGGAGTACCCGGAGAGAACCACCGCCCTTGGGCAAGTAACTGACAAACTTCCACACATGGACCAGCTGGGCTCGAACCCTTGCCGGTTCAGCGGTGTGAGGCTAGCGGTCACCAGCGAAACGCCTTAGACCACTCGGCCACCGAGGGCCCCGAACATAAAGGGAGAAAAGCCAAAATTTGGTATTATTAAAATGAACCATAATCAGAAACAGGTGTCAAAAGAATCTCAGTCGTACGAAATTCAGTTCGTCCTTCACAATATTCTGCTTGGTGCGTCTTTAGTAGCTTTGTCAACCTATAGCAGATAGACTAAAATGTTTTCTTCTGCACCTACAAGCAAGTCATGGGTTCAGGATGTCGATACCGATATATTCATTTGTTGTATTGCCGTCCCCTAAACGCATCCTTGAAAAATCATGAATATAACATAATGGAATCAATGGAACTCTTTGACTAAAAACCAGTAAATTTTTCAGATGAAAAGAAAGGTGTTTACATTCAGGACTGCAGAAGATGTGCCTGTTTGTGCAACTACATCGCTACATCAATATAACTTTCTGTGTGAGCTCGTCCACTTTTGCTGACATATATCTCATCCATCCACACTTATATTGCATCGCCTGATTTGGATCGTATCAACGACTTTTGGTCAAAGAGACGTTAGAAAACTTCAAATCAATAAAACGTTTCCTTTTGGTGTGTTATTTTAGGAAGGTGTATAAGAATATTGTATAATAGAATGAGTAATTTCACATTTTATCACTGAAGCCTATATTCTAAAGGTTCAGGCAGTTTATGTTCACTACACAGTGCACCAAATACAGGACGTCTCGAGTTTAAATTATGACCAGGAGCAACATCGTCTGCGAATGACTGCACTCTTTTTGCATTTTATTCCTTTTTCTGTCGCCACTGAACATAGTACCAGCACATACGTTTCACGCTTCTGCTTTCTCGGCAGTGGCGAATAAGTAGAACTTTTGCTACCCCGTATCTAGGTTTATCTACCACTATACCTGTGGATCAAGCTCTATCAGAAAATAAAAGAAATATCCAAGATCGCAACACTGAATCGTTATTATGACATTATTTCCCAGAAGGCATTTTTCGACTGATTGATTTTTCTAATTTATTCGATTATCTTCACAAAATTGCATAGTAAATTAACAACATAATTATCTGGCGTGAAATAAAATAGGTTTTTTATCCGCAGAAAAGAATTTTGAAGAAAACTGACGAACAAATCACTTTTCAGGTACCCCCATAGACGTCAGATTGAATTCATCCAGGATCGCCTGTTCCATGGGTTACGCTAAAAGGCTCAAAATGACAATATGTTAAGCCATTCGCAACTGCCAAACGGAAGAGATCCAATTTACTGAAAAAATGAATTTCCTGAAAATCACCAGATGTGACGGAACAGAATTGCCGAAGCACTTACGCAGATGCACGATCTCTGTGTTTTGAAAATCGTTACCACAATGTGTAACTTGGGTTAAGTTCCATAGCAATTTATTCTCTTCCAAGAGAGATATAGTTCCTGCTACGTCACCATTTAGCGAGTTCGAGTGGAGACCATTGGAGGGACTCTATTCCTCTGTATACCACCGAGTAGTTAAGAATGTATAATGAGGTACAAAGTCACAAAGTTTCAGGTCTCAACTCTTCTTCGTTTCGTAGGACAAGAGAAAATGCAAAAGTGTGATAAATTACAAAGTCACAAAGTTTCAGGTCTCAATTACTCTCAGTTTCGTAGGACGAGAAAAATGTTCATTGCGACACCCCAAAACTCAGTTCAGATAGAGTTGTGTCGAATTGAAGCAATCATCAATTTCCACGAGAACAAGCAACCAGGTTTTCTTCCTGCTGACAAGAAACGCTGCTATAAAGAGAAGAGAAGAGAGGATCCTCATCCCCAGTCCCAGCTAAACTTGTAAAATTCTCAATACTGATCGCGCAACATTGCAATATATATTACTTGTCTAGCTTTGCCTACTAGATGATTGAGATCCATCCTATTGCAGTGTGGTATATCTGGACCAGGTTAAACAATTACTTATTTCTTTAATTTGATGATTTAGTCTATCGTATCTGTCTCAAGTTTGGAATACAGTATATGTGACGCTATACGATAGGACTATACAATATATCATATGTTTATCTGATGGGGATTTCAGTGAATGTGGATGAAATCATCGCGACGATAAATGAGCTACATTCGGTGTTGTACCAAACACGTTTAAAGAGGAATCTGACGTCAATCGCGCGTGCCATGAGAGATGGATTGATGAGGTCCATTGTGCTATACAGTTCTGAGCAAGATAAGGACCAGTCGTCTTAGACCTTCAGAAATGGTTCCTCTCAGGGGTTTAAGCAACTGAATGCCACTGAAATTCAATCTCCTCAATCGGCAGACATTATTCAACAGGAGCAATTTGTTTATAGCAGGATAGTTCTGCAAATAGGACTTGACGTCAGCAGCATAACTTTGGCTTTCTTAGAGATTGTGAAAATCACTTTGTCTAAGAAAATTCGTTAGGTATAGATATTCGGCACTGACAGATTATACAACAGAAGAACGTTGTTTAATCATATTTTTGTCAAATAGTTAAATTCAAAGAGGCTATTGAAGCATCAAATACAATCTTCGAGTGACGCCTCTTAAAGCTACGAACTACATCAAAACCTATGGATATCAGCTTTATTGTTAATGGAGTATAGCGGATATTCATAATGAATGCTCTAGACTAACTAGAAATCAGCGACTATTGCGTGATGACTTGATAGTGTAATGCTTCCGAATCCTGTTGCGGGTTCTATTCACAGTCGGTACGCTCTTTCTTTTTGGATGTATTTTTGGCGTTTCTTCCAAACCTATCATAGTATTCTTCCAAGTTGAGATTTTAAATTGATATGAAATATGCATGGGGAGTAAAACAATAATAGAACAAATTCGCAGGGAGTCAGATACTTTATCGCCAGCTGGAAATGAGACAATACATAACATTTCAATATATATGCAAATTGCCCATCGGAGACACTCACTGTCTATAATAGTGTATATTTATCGCTGTCATTTAGGATAATGACCATTGGCTTTCAAATAATTACTTTGCCGGTATCGCAGGCTACTTCGATCACAAGCCGCTGCTATAATGTTAGCACAAATCCAAACTGAGTATTTTGGCATTTCACCCACCACGACTTATATAATAGTTTACTTAAGAAATATTCTTTTCATAGGCATGATCAACGGGTTAAAGTTGAGGAAAGTTTATATTTTAGGGCAAGGGCGATGCCTGCGCCCTAAAATTTATAAACTTTCCCACACTAACCGTGCGTAAAATAACCATTGGGCACGACTATGAAAACATTATTTCTATTCTATTGCACTACCCAAATTCATTATCAACAAAGTTTATAATGAAAGGTGCCAATGTCACATAGTTTATGTGGTCTCTCAAATGGAGAGTGATACTGTTAGCTGCGTCAGCTGTTTGGAAACTACGTGGATATATGTCTATTTGTGTCGCTTTGTTCACCAATTTCGTGATGGAAACAACGGTTAAAAAAGCGGGTTCACCAGTGCCTGTACTATCGCATAGCTAGCGGGAATTTCCCTTTAGCTCAGTTGGCAGGGCACTGGGCTCGTAAGCGAGGGGTCGGTGGTTCATCTGCCGGCCGGGGAAGTCGGTCACTACATCATTGGCTTCGCCGACAGGGATGGGAGTGGGTTGGGTCGATGATCAAGTTGTCGAGATGAGGAAGTGTAGGAAGTGTGGTTGATGATGTGATTGTCGAGTTGAGTGGCTGGAAAGGATGGTGGTTTACGAGGGAGGGAATGGGAAGCTTGTAAGGCTAGTCCCAGGGTTAATAGGGAAAGAGGATGGCGGTTCTTCGTGTAGCTGGCTGGAATTTCCCTTTAGCTCAGTTGGTAGGGCGCCGGGCTCGTAAGCGAGGAGTCGATGATTCAACTTCCGGCCGAGGAATTACAACATACATATCAACTGACATTTTACACATGCATGTCCTCAATCTCCAATGATGCCAGCAAGATACAGTGATGTACAATGCTGTGGGTCAAATCGTTGAGTGCAAATATCCTTTCATGAAACACGACTCGTTTCGTAGAACGCATAATTACTTTGAGAGATAGTATTTCACTCGACCATTCGACTTTGATGAACATTGCGTTAACGTCTCAAGATAACCTGTGTCGTCTCTCACAAATGGACGAATGGTCCCAACCAGCATTTTCATTAATGAAGTAATACGATAACACAAAGCAAATCAATTCTCGCGACGTCTTCTGATCTATAAATATTGATTCACTGAAACTAATTTGTTTGATAGACGGCGACAGTCATGTGTATTCATGATATTTGTCTCTCTATATAGTCTGTTACTGTGCTTTTATAAGACACTGACCAGTTATCTAATTAATTTGAAGATAGTTCAAGTGGTAATCCGAACACTTTCATTATTTCTATAATTGTCTGGAGTTAATACAAATCGTCGATTATTAGATTGAGCATGGGGAGAACCAACTGAAATGAACAATTGCTAGGGAGTCGTGGTCACCTTCCACGAACATACACATCAAAAAGGACAACCAGAATCAACATGAATAATTAATTCATCGCATTGTCAGCGACAATGCGCCCGTCTGTTACAATGATGTCGATGTTGTGTAAATATTGCACAAATTGCACCAAGAAAAATGAATCTGGTGCATTGACTGTGTCATATTTGCAATGAAATGTTCCGTTGCATCAATAAGAAATTAGAAAAATGGGTCGAATGGCATTCTTGGAAAATGACGTCAGTGTAACGTCATCAGTGCGGCCATCGAGGACGTTTTAATTTCTTGTAGAACCTGACCCAAACATATAGTGTTTTAGGTTTTAAGCCTCAGAGATAAACAAAATATTCAGGGGGAAAAGCGGTCCACCCCCACCCTTCCAAGCTACTGTACACCGCAAATCACACAGGCCAGATAGCTTCAAATGTGTTATTCGAGTCGGACAGAGATTTTCTATACACAAATACAAAATACATGTAGAAAGCAGTGCAGCTGAGGAAAGCTACTGGCCTGAGCAGGTATAAGGTATGACTGCTATTAAAGTTTGCGTGAGAGATTATTTTTGAGTAAGAAGTTCCATACAAACACATATGGATATCGACATCGACAGCCTTTGTATAGAGCAGATGCCTTTCAAATTTGTAGCCTATTTCTCGCATGTAGTCGTAATAACAAATCTTTGAAGGAGGCATCGATGTATACTATTCATCAGGGAGTTCAGTACTATGAAGCTGCGAGTTCGTCTATTTATGTATAGCAAATTTTAAAGCAGGATCTAAGTCAGTAACAAATAAATCATTATTATTAGTCCAATAGTGTTGTTGACTTTTATCTGGTAATCTATAATAAGTTGAAATATGTCAACATAATATTTGATTTATATGACAGTTAACGTGGGCTAATTGTGAATCAATCGAACGTTCCTCACAGCTGAAACATGTCAGCCTTTCTAATGACTGAGAACAGGGACTATTTTCTGACAGTTCTTTAATAATACATTGTGTCTGTTTTATCATTGAAATCGAATGACCGAATATCCTATGTATACAAATACTTAAGGCGGGTCTCCATTGTTGTCCATTGCGATGAAATGATTTGCCAAATATAATATCAAAAATTATACTTGAGACATTTCGGCTCCTATCGAACAACGATTTAAGCGGAAAGATGCACATGGTGGATAAGAAGTCCAAATGAACTGCATTCATAAATATTTGTATATTATTCGGTTTTTCGCTTAATGGCTTCCATTGTTAAGAGTGAGTTTTCCATTCAGTTTTTTCTATCTAATGACAGTGATTAACCAATTGTTACTTCGAATTCGTATCGATCTCCTCGCTGTTAACTACGTCCTAAGCAACACGCGACCATTTATAATGTTCGACCACCCTCCAGCGAAATACTTTGTGATGTGCCTGTCAAATTTGCCAATAAAAACCTTGTTGATTTACAAATCTATATATGTTTATATTCTGAGGAGACCATCAATAGACATCAACGATTTGAGTAGTGTTTGTAAGATACATACAGATGATGTCAGATGCGACATTTAGTGGTTAGTTATTGTCCGTACATATTTGTTTGTTGCGACATTCAACCTCCACATGTACACCGAATTATGTGGAAAGATATATACATGTAAGTTATGACATTGTAAATTATTCGGCCTTTCGTTTCAGGATACACAGAATTTTTCGATTCCACTTGTATCTAGTGACAGAGATTGAATACTCTTTACATCGAGGTTTTGCCGACCTCTTTGAAAGTTAGTTACTAAATGACATCACCGGTTCAATCATCCCTCCAAAGGAATACATCGAACTCGGCTTGGCAAAATTGCAAAACTCTTGTTCATTAGCAGCTATATATATCTTTGTAATTTTATAACTAATAATATAGGTGAATGATTTTGGTTGGGTTTGGTAGATGAAGGCGTCAGATTCGACATTGAGTGGCAAGCCGTTAGTAGTATACAAAGAGCCTTTCGAGTAAATAGCGCTTCACTGCGCATGCGCAGAACTTGGTGTGACGTCATAAGTGTGGCTGTGCGCATGCGTGAGTGGATGTGTGGTGGAGGTGGGTACAAGATGGCGGCTATTTACCTTCCACCACACCACGACACAGTCCGCCATTTTGTACCCACCTCCACCACACAGTGCACTGATTGACACCGGTGTGGTGGAGGTGGGTACAAGATGGCGGCCTGTGTGGTGGTGTGGTGGGAGGTGAGTATCCGCCATTTTGTACCCACCTCCACACCAGTGCACTGACTGACACCGGTGTGGTGGAGGTGGGTACAAGATGGCGGCTTGGTTTTAAGGGTGGTGGGAGGTGAGTATCCGCCATTTTGTACCCACCTTCTTCATCAATTGACGTGGTAGGAGGTGGGTACAAGATGGCGGCTTGGTTTTTAGGGGAGTGGGAGGTGAGTATCCACCATTTTGTACCCACCTCCAGTGAAAAACGTATAAAAGGAGTCGATTTTTAGGGAAGGGATGTATTCATTGCACTATCTTTGCGTAGCACTGTGACTTACCTGACCTGACCAGCCTCCCAGCCTGTCTACCTGCCTGCCTGCTTGCTTCACCTCTAGCCAGCCAGCCAGCCAGCCAGTCATCCAGCCTGCTTGCCTACTTGTATCAGCTGTAGACACCCCTTTTACTTTTTTCGATTTTACCAGTGCCAATTCACTAGACTATTACTCCGTAATAGTTTTTCACCAGCCCACAGTCATGGAGTCAGCCCAGCTAGCGAAGTTTCGAAAGTACCGTGTTCGTCTCATTGATGAAATACAGCGTGTGGGTGAACTATGTGATTTCCTTATGCAGGAACACATACTCATGAAAGAGCATGTCGACGATATCATGGCCGAGAAAACCTTTTCAGCACAAAACAGAGCTCTCATCGACTTTCTACTGCGCCATGGCCCCTATGCATGTCTAGTCTTGGTGGAGGGGATGAAGATCACGGGAAATGAAGAACTAGCAGATGTACTTGAAGCCAACGACGTTATACCAGATGATGATATCTTAGTGATGGATACCACTACCGAAGAGCGTACAGCTAGCAAACGTACGCACACTAGCCCAGAGAGTACTACACCTGCTAAACGTTCTGGACTACCCAAACGGCCTCGACTAACACCGTTAGAAATACCTGTGGTTGAGGAGTCAGTAGTACCCCAGGCTGAAGAATGTGACTGTGCAACTGTGAAAAAAGAGATGGTGGTAGAACTTCCTATGTCTGTCCAGGAGATCAACAACCTGATCCAGGAGGCTAACCAGGCAGCCCACAAGGACATTTGGGAGCTCTCACCCTATTTAACTGTGAGTGTGAAAGATGCGGAAGTGCATTTTAATGCAGCGGGCTTTAACGACAGACCTGGTAAGCATATTGCCCTTAACTCTGACACCTGGCAAAAACTGGAGGCCCTTGATTACGCCATCGATGCGGTTATTCGCGACCAGGGGAATGACGAAGCGAAATTTCATGTGGGTGACGACATCTTTGTGAGTTGTGCTTATTTCAACGACCAGCTCCTGGTGCATATTCGAAAATGGCGAAGGCGGTTAGATACGCAAGAGCTGGTTGCTTGTCCTCAAGGTGTCACTTTGAAATTAACGGCGTGGCGGGAGTTGCAGAGTCTTGCCAGTAAAATTCGTGAAGCTCTGGCCTACCAGGTATCTCACTATATTTATCAGAAGTACATCGACACAGTCCTGCAGCTCATCATACCTCGCATGGACACTCTGGTACCCTCATACGCGAGCATCACTGAAGCACTACAGAAGGTGACCGAGCAGCAAATTGCCCTGGGCGTGGAAGCGGCTTGCCCTGCCAAAATTCCACGTGAAGAGATTATTACGTACATCTATGTGCACCAAGGCCGGAAAGACGATGATGAATTCATACAAGTCTTGTTGGCGAACTATTGAGCAGAACAAGTGTTGAAAAACATTGACCATACACATTTATTGATCTGGAGAGCGTATAATTGTATTAAAAATTTCAGAGTTTTTTTGACTGTTAATTGTATTAAAAATTCAATACTCAGATATAATTGTATTAAATTCAATACCCTTGTGAATACGTTCATTCTGTGTTAATAAAAAATAGTAGAAAATTAAAAAAATGCTTAGTGTTCATTCTTTTTTCCTTTTTTAATAGTCAAATAGCTCCAAAACGTCTATTTCCATTCTTGCGCATGCGCAGAATGCCGATAGTTCAACCCACACCAGTCCATCAGATGCCCCTTCACCTCACCTTCACATTGATACCTCACTCGGCTCCATCGGGCCACTAGGGGCTCTCCTAGCTCCAAAAAAGGCTATTTTCATAGCCTTCGGCCTTCGCGCATGCGCAGAATCACCATAATTCAAGCCCACACCCAGTCTATCAGATGCTCCTTCACGTCACCTTCAATTTGATACCTCACTCGACCCGATTGGACCATTAGGGACGCCTCTAACCCCAAAAAGGCTATTTTGAAGATTGATATCAATCTTCAATCTTCAAAATAGCCTTTTTGGGGTTAGAGGCGTCCCTAGTGGTCCAATGGGGTCGAGTGAGGTATCAATGTGAAGCATTTCACGTCAGCTTCAATTTGATACCTCACTCGACCCACTACCTCCAAAATTAAAATTGAAAAAAAAAAAAATTGAAGATTGATATCGATCTTCAAAATAGCCTTTTTGGAGTTAGGGGGGCCCCTAGTGGTCCAATGGGGTCGAGTGAGGTATCAATGTGAAGCATTTCACGTCAGCTTCAATTTGATACTTCACTCGACCCACTACCTCAAAAATAAAAAAATAAAAAAAAATTCACCTTGACAGTATGAAGATTTTTTTATTTTTTTTTTTTTGAAAAATTTTTTTTTTGGAAAAAGGATGATGGGGGCTGGTGTTAATTTTGTGTGCTTTTGAAAGAAGTTTTCTCTTCCGGAAAGATGGTTGGCCCTGAAAAGAGCCTTTGATAGTGTGATACGACACTTATGCGCGGTATATTCGCTTCACCCCTCCTACATGCTTCCTGCATATGGGGCACTTTATTTTGAGATGGGACTCTCCGGCATCAACGCAGCGACACATCGCACCTTCACACGACAGTGTTACCCAGCAATCCTTACACAGGCAAAGATGTCCACAGGGTAACACGGCGTACAAGCTTTCCTCGTCGGTACAGATACTGCATCGTGTTTTTTTCTCTTCTAGATGGCGTTCTTTCTTCTGTTGGGAAATGGTCAGCTCCATTCCATTCATTGTCGTCTCCATTCCAACCATCCTTCCCCGCATGGCGATAATCTCTTCGTTGAGGCGGATTACCTCCACTTCGTGACCACATGGTTGTTGTGTTTCTGCAGCTGAAATCGTTGGAGTTTCGGTTGTTGTTGGAAATCCTGCATGGTGTTCAGCCGAAGTCATTATACTTTGAGTTTCCACAGGCGACGTCATCGTGGTTGTTGTTGGAGGTCTACTAGTATTTAGCCAGGGCAGCTCCCCGTCTTGTTCCCCACCCTCCGTCACATCACTGTCGTCTTCTTCCATTCTGTGTATGTCTTGGTCCTGTGGTTCAATTCGCATCCGTCTATTCCCTTCTGCTCTATCTCGCCGGAGTTGTTCTGCGAGTTCTTCGGTACTGTGTAGTAACGTGGCTTCGTCTTCAATAACCTGCTGAAAACTTGTGATGGTCGTCAATCTTCCGTCTTCTTCATGGCTAACCATCTCTCTGTGTTCTTCTGTAGCAGCAGCATTTCTCGGATCTCGAGTCGGATGGTGCGTAAACAGGGGTCGTCTTCTAAAACTCATGATTTGTATTGGTGAATAAATGTCAAAATACACGCTATTTATAGTCTAGTGGATGGGATGGAAGGTGGATACAAAATGACGGCCATCCACAGGCCGTCATCTTGTTTCTCTCTCCCACACCGGTGTCAGTCAGTGCAAGATAGGCTGGCCCACTGTATAGTGATTGGGAGGTGAGTACAAGATGGCGGCCATCCACAGGCCGCCATCTTGTATGCATTTCCCACACCGGTGTCAGTCAGTGCAAGATAGGCTGGCCCACTGTATAGTGCTATGTTACCCTTGTTCCAGCATTAAAATTTCCTATTATTTTTTCGATAAACCCGTTACAATTTTCAGGGAATTATTAGAAGACTGTCACCCATAGTCTACACGTTTTTTTAGTCAGGAAAATCAATTTATTTCCAATGTACCTGGTGTTTCATACTACCGTACACTAATTTTATGGGTTTAAAATCACTAAAAATTAATAAAATAACGGTCTAGTGTAGCGTTAGACTGTTAAATTTTTTTAAATACAATACACTGAATTGCCTGAGTGCAACTTGCAATAAAATTATAGGTGCGCTGACAGTTATTGTAAAAATGACAGCCGTTTAAATGGAGCAAGAAACACAGATTGTTAGTGTCGTAAAAATATATAGCACACAGCTAGAGTGCTCTCGCTACGGTCCGCGTATTAGACTATAAATAGCGCAGTATTTTTTTTAATTATTCACAATTGAGTACCCAGTCATGGAGTCACTACCGCTGACTGAAATCAAGGATATGGATACATCCGACTTCTTCACCAATGATGAAAATCAAGTACAACTCTACGGCAATATCATTAATTTGGTAGATGACCAACCCTGGATAACTGATATAATGGCAGAATTATTTCCACCTACACCTCCACCCGGGAACCAGCCTGCCTCAACTTCAGCCATACCGGATGTTTTCCCAGCCGTCTACCCATCTTTTGACGAGATAGACTGCAACTTACAAAGCATGTTGAAATCACCACCAGCTAAAGAAAAAGACGACACGGCACAACAGGGACCCGCCGAAACAGAGGGAAGCCATGGAACCGAGGCTACAGAAGAAGAAAGACCAGATGACAAGGCACAGAACAGAGAACATTTAACCAAGAAGAAGAAGAAGAGGGTACAGGCAAGAAAAAAAGATGTCAGGATGAATAGACAACAGGAGAGGGAAGACAGAAAAGATACAAGGTCCAAGAGAGAGAGGAAAATAACCCCCCAAAAAAAAATCTACGACGAGGTGTATTATGTTTGGGCGATCACAACTTCAACATTGGGCTGTAACACAGAACGACAAAGCCAATTATATCTACCCTGCGTGGAATGTAGTAACCAGTTTGCGAAGTTTGCCATCGCCCCTTGTGGTCACCAGGCATTGTGTCAAGTCTGCATCCATCGTCGGGCACAAATACCTACCTGTGCAGAGGCCAACCGACCCCAACCGTGTGAATTATTACCTTTGACCTGTACCGTCTGCGCTGATAGAAGAGACCGACTACAGACCTCCTCAACGATGTAATGCCTTATTACATATAAAAAAAAATCGTCCTTTTAAGGGCGCACTATCTTTTCCGAAAGAGAACTGCTAATCACGCACAACAAAAATTAAACACGAGATCCCACACCTATAGCCCCTGTGTTCGTTGAAAATAAATGCCCGTTATTTATTCGGGCTATTATTTATCAAAATAAATTCCTCCCGATTATTTATTCGGGGTTAGTAACATGTCCCGGTTCAAAAAAATAAGAGTCCGTTATCGCGCAGACTGTGTATTAATTAAATTAATTAATGGGGGGAAAAGAAAAAAAATCCTGTGTTTTATGAGAGAGATTGGTCCTCACAAGGACCTTTGATATAGGACAGGGATTGTTTTTTTTTTGATGTAGTTTGCTAATAATAAAAAAAAGGGGTAATGTAGGACATCTGCGCTTTTTTGAAATTCATGTGCTAGTTAGAAGTTTCCTCTCTCGGAAGGAATTGTTTGCCCTTAAAAGGGCAGTTGTTATTTTAACGTGTTTTTATTCACGAGGGAGTATCTTACTTCCCTGTAGTGTGCCGGTCGCTGACTGAATAGTATCGATATGGGCTGATCCCATCTTCCTCATTGATGTCGGGGTCAAGGGGGTGCCCATTCAGGAAAATGGCAGCAGCTATGGTCGGGGGAGGTTGCTCGAATACAATCAACGGTTCGTCATCGTCCAGGCAGGAGGGCAGATCTTCTAGCGGGAAGACTGGTGGAATTTCTTCATCCGCTTCTTCCTCTGGCCGGGGCGCTGTACTGGCCGGTGTTGTTCCCTCTAACAGCACTTCGTCGCATGCTAAATTTTCGAACACATGCTCGGGCACTGTTGTTGCCGCGGGAGGAGGGCTGGGATGCATCGCTTCCATTACTTGATGCAAATGATCGAACCACCCCTCCTCCCCGATGGTTGAATGTGCGGCAATCAACAGTGCCCTCACATTGTTGGACGTCGTGTCCCCTCCTTCTTCTTCTTGGTTGGTTAATGTGGCCCTCCATCCTCTGAACTCATCCCTCCAAAATCTTCGTACATATTGCTTCATCATTCGTTCTTTCCGTCGTGATAGCTGGGTGGTGCTGGTCGACATTTTCGCTGCGGTTGGCTTCATGTTGGTAGAGTGAAAATTTTTTCGCAATGGCCCCCGCTGCAGCTGGCCGCGATATTTATCGACAAAGCGCGGACGTGTGCGACGGCATTTTCTGTGTTTTTCGCCGGAGAAATTGGTGTGTGTGTTTCTTTCTGAATTATAAACGACTGTCATTTTTCAATCATGGTCAGCCCCGTAGAATTTTTTAGTTCCAATTAAACTCAGATAAATCAGGGACTAGTATTAAAAATTTCAGCCGTCTAGCCCTTGACTACGCCATGATTTTATAATTTTTAGCGAGTTTTCGAGGCGTACTGTTCAAGTACGAAAATACGGAAAAACCGGTACATTAAAAATAAATTAATTTTCTGGATTAAAAATATAGGAAGTCTATCACTTATCACTCTATACGAGTGCCCTGAAAATTCCAGCCCGTTTCTCCCAAGAGAACTGTAGAAAATGAAGAAAACATAGCCTTCGTTTACGGCGAGAAAACACAATCTACGCAGTTGCCGCTTGAATATTGGTGTCAAACAGAGTTGCGTCCCATTTTATTATTCGACTATAATTGAAGTGATGTCGGCTTGAAAAGTGCCGGGCGGATAATCTGTTAATAAACCAATACACAGAAATGCATGATGATGCTCAATAATGGATTCCGCTTAAAAGAGGCCGGTCGGGTATTCTGTGAATAACCAATACATCGGGGTTTGGCTCTCTGACAGCCCTATGGATTGTTCAGGTAATTATCAGGACTTGATATTCTAGTCCAGCAATGCTATAATTTTATTTTTATCCTATTATTAGTCAAGACTATTAATTTATGCACTCGGGGAGCGTCTACAAAAATAATTGCATTGTTAATTTAATTATTTTCTCAGGGTATGAATTTTTTTATTGACAATGAAAATTTAGCAAGAATCGGTCTATATATAAATTTTTGTCTGGCTAGTATTTTTGTCATTCATCATTATGGCATCGCCGGGCAAGGAGCTCGCGTTCTTTCAAGTAACGTCTAAGGTGATTCTTATCGTGTATGAGCATGAATTGCACCTTATCGAGGAACATCCTGAAGAAGTGAATTTATGTTTAAGCCTTGCCGGGTGGACGCTATTGACTCGGATGTTACAGGGCAAAGAACCCGAAGTAGATTTTATGCATGTCGGCGTCGGTGTGTACCTACGGAGTGGCAGAGAGGATTCGTTTTTCCCCCGGTTAGAACAATGTGGGGGAAGCGCAATTGTACTTTGGCCAGCGTTATGGCAGGCCCTGAAAGCTATTATTACGGAAGTTCATGATCTACTGTACCCTGAAGCGAATTCGATCGTTACCCGTACGCTGACCCCGGATTGTACCTTATTATTATATCCCGGACGCGTCGAGCTTATTGATGATGATAGCCGCTGTTGGTGCACGCCAGAACCGGCGCGTGTGTCTTTAACCTCGGAAGGCTGGAATACCTTGAAACGCGTGTTATTCGGTCAACTCGATGGAGATAGTATACACCTGTGTGGCGATGTATACATTTTTCGGGGACCTTATTTTGCCCGACTTATCTGTCTCAAGCGAGGCGGATTTACGCTGGATCCCGATTTATGGACGGCTTTGCAACGAATAGTTCCCGTGGTGGATAAAGTTCTCGCGCCACAGGAACTGCCTCTCACAGAATAGGGCCTGACCCTATAAATACAGGGGATAAGACAGAGTATGTGTTATTCTCCGTTCGACATTGACAGCAAGCATGTCACTACGCGCTATTCTGCCTCTGACACCCAGTGTAAGGTTATACATTTATCAAGATAAAGTGACGCTGGTGAAAGACCATCAGGCTATTTACTGGACGCCCGCTGAAATGCTATCGAATCCGGTGACACTACAGCGTGATGGGTGGACTAAGTTTAAACGGGTATTGAGCGGAGAGTTGGACGGAGACGTCATCCACCTGGACAATGCCATGTACGTATATTCCGTACCGCCCGGTCACATACGTCTGGGGCGGTACCCAGAGCCTACGCGAAGTATCAGCCTCACTTCCTCTGTGTGGTCAGCCTTGGAGAAAATAGTGCCTATTGTAGACCAGTTATTTACACCGGACGATCGATCACCCGACCAATTAGCGTGCGTTCGTGCTAGGGAAGACGCGCTGAGTGACCCTGATGAAAAAAAATTCTGATGATGAACAACATACTAGAGAATGCACGGAGGCTAGAGTGACAGTATAGTACCTGACCCTATAAATACAGGGGATGAGACAGAGTGTGTATCATTCTTCGTTCGACATTGAGAGCAAGCATGTCACTACGAGCTATCCTCCCCCTTACACCTTACCAGGTGGGATTATACGTTTATCAAGATTATGTCACCCTAGTGGAAGATGGTGGCGCGGATTACTGGGCACCCGCTGAGACTTTATCCAATACGGTGACACTACAGCGTGATGGATGGACTAAGTTTAAACGAGTGTTGAGCGGTGAATTGGACGGACATCTCATCCACATGGACAATGCCATATATGTATACCGTACTAGCCTCTACCCATATGTGGGTCGCTACCAAGACCATGCGCGAAGTATGCTCTTAACTCCCACTCTGTGGTCAGCCTTGAAGAAAATAGTGCCTATTGTGGACCAGTTATTTACACCGGACGATCGAACACCCGACCAGTTAGCATGGGCTCGTGCTATGGAAGACGCGTTCGCTGAACCGCATGAAAAACTACAGCATGATACTACAGCCGCCGAGGAAAATCCTATATCTAGAGAATGCCCAGAGACTAGAGTGTCAGTATCACCCGATGCAGAGAACCACACACACATGACGATCCAGAACGATGAAGGGAAATAAGAAGACCGTGATGCGGCGGCGGCGGTCGGAAAAAAAGGAGAAGTCTACAGTCATTAACAAGGTGTTAAGCGATTTATATTACAATCCGACGAGTCCAGCCGCCTATAGCGCTGTGGCAGCGCTAGCTCGAGCGGCCCATTCTCAAGGCATTAGTCGAACTCAAGTTCGAGACTGGTTAAAAACCCAGGACACCTATAGCTTACATCGAGCTGCCCGACGTCATTTTCGCCGTAACCGGGTGATCGTCGGCGGTATAGACGCGCAATGGCAGGCGGATTTAGTGGACATGAGTCGATTTGCACCTCAGAATGATGGACATCGGTACATATTGACCTGTATCGATATTCTATCCAAGTATGCCTGGGTCCTACCCGTTCGTACCAAAACAGGAGAGAATCTCATAGCCGCGTTTCAGCAGATTTTCAAGACGGGGCGCAAACCTCTTTATTTACAAACCGATGAAGGCACAGAATTTCTCAACCGACCCTTTCAAGCCTTTCTTAAGAAAAAGAAGGTATTTTTCTTTCATACGTACAACGAGACGAAAGCTTCGGTAGTGGAACGTTTCAATCGCACCTTCAAAGGACGCATGTACAAGTATTTTACTGCCCAAAACACTCGACGCTACATCGATGTACTCCCTCAACTGGTACAAGGCTACAATCGCGCCTATCATCGCAGTATCCAGCGAGCGCCCCGTGCTGTGACAGAACGCAACGAACATCAAGTGCGTGCTACGCTGTACTCAGAAGACAGTCCACCACTGACGGCACCCCGGTACAAACGTGGAGATGTAGTGCGGATCAGTAAAGTGAAAGGCCAATTTGAGAAAAGTTATTTGCCGAACTGGAGTGACGAACACTTTGTCATCGTTCGCCATAAACCTCGACAGCCCCACGTCTATCAACTGGAAGATCTACAAGGCGAGAGATTGCAAGGCACGTTTTACGAAGCAGAATTACAACCCATAGTGAAAACATCGAAAGACTACTACACGGTGGAAAAGATTTTGAAAACGGAGCGTCGACGGGGGATTCCCTATCATTTCGTCAAATGGCAAGGATGGCCTCGTTCCTTTAATTCCTGGGTGTCCGGCCGTGACATGAAACGTCTATAAATGCTAACGCCTATCACCACCCGCCTTCAGTATAGGAATGTACCATGGATAGTACACGTCTACCCTTATTGTTACGATCTCCAAAAGCACAAGTCGGTACTGTGGTGTGTCTAGTAGTGGTTCTGGGTGCGTTATTTACAGGTGTGTTCTACGATTTGTCGTACGTGATATCCTGTTTCAACACCCTGCGTTCTCCATCATCCACCACCACCACGACAATCACACTGCCTACACCAGCCAAGACGTCAAGGGTCCGCCACGTATCAACCCAGACACCTACGTTTCCAGCCCAGACGTCGTCTACTCCAGCCATTACGTTACCCTTTACCCGCTACATCCAGCCATCCACGACGACCACCACCACTCTACGTGATCTTCCGTTATCCCTGAGAAGCGATCCTTCCACCTCATCACCACCACCCTCTAGTACCACCACGACACCGCCGCTAAAAATATTTGCAGTGGATCCCCGTGAATCACAACGTTTACCCCGACAACGGTATCCCTTCGAGTACGATCCCCGGCGCCAGCCCCGACAACTGGGGTGGGCTTCTAAACGTCGAGCGCAAATCACCCGATAAAAAGAAAAAAGAAACGATGGACCCGCGATGGCAGCATCCATTCACGTGCCTCATCGCTGGACCGACAGGGTCGGGAAAAACACACTTTGTTCAACGTCTCATCCAACATGGGTCCGCCCTGATTTCACCCCCTCTAGCGCGTATCCTGTGGTGTTATGGCGCTTGGCAGCCCGCGTATGAGGCACTGGCCCGTGTCCCAGGACTCACCTTAGTGGAAGGCTTACCGCCTGAAGATACACCCCAAGACACGTTGGTGGTGGTCGACGATCTCATGACGGAAACGGATAGTCGAATCACCCGTCTCTTTACCAAAGGCAGCCATCATCGTCGATTGAGCATTATCTACATCGTACAGAATCTCTTCAGTAAAAACAAAGAACACAGAAACATTAGTTTGAATGCTCAGTATGTGGTGTTATTCAAAAACCCCAGAGACGCTTCGCAAATTACCCACCTGGCTCAACAGATGTACCCTAAAAACACGGCCTTTGTACGAGAAGCCTTTGAAGATGCGACCCAACCTGCCCACGGGTATCTCCTCATCGACTTGAAACAAGACACGCCCTCCACCCTGCGATTACGTACCCTGATTTTTCCCGGCGAGATACAGACGGTGTACACCCCCAAATGAGTAAAGAGTAAAGAAGATAAAAGAAGAAGACAAGGCACTCGAGCCCTCATTCCTCATCATGTCTGCACGCATACGCAAGCACGCGCCCGCTTTGCGCGTATTACGCAGCGCGCCACCGGAGGTGGGCCGGGCCCTGGTGCGCGGCGCGGATGCGGACTTGGTCCGGTGTTTGTGTGAAGTCGCCCATAATGTATTAAATGGCAATGTTCCACTCAGTCCTCTGCAGAAAGGGAAATTGCAACGGCACAAGGCGGGTCTCCGAACGTTGGTCAAGAAAACGGGCAGTGTCAAGAAAAAGAAACAGGTGTTACAGCGAGGTGGATTTCTCGATGCACTGCTCGCTCCCTTAGCCGCTACTGTACTGGGTCCGTTACTCGGGTCCATCTTGGGACGCTAAAAACATGGAACATACGAAAAAAATGATGCTGGTCGAACCTCGACTGTTACAGAGTTTGCAATCCCCCTATCCCGTCCCGGCCACAGTGCAACAACTCCAGTCTCTGGATGAAGAGATGAATAGTATACTGCAACGTCGACTGCCCGATCACGAGAAAATTCAACTCTACCATCATACGCTGAACCGGTACCAGACGTTTATGGATCAATATAGAGGGAGTACTAGTAGTACACTACCACCCACCACCACGCCCACCACACTCCCATCCCCACCACCACCACCACCCCCGTCATCCTCGGCCTCACCTGAGCTGGAACAGGAAGTGTTGGCCAGTGTGCCTAAAGCCTTCAAGACCAAGGCGCGTTTATTGTTGGACCGGGTGAAACAGAATGCCGATATGGATTGGAATGCGAAAGGAAACCTGCTGATTCGTAACCAAGTGGTGCCGGGGTCTCATATGACCGATTTGATCAACGATATGGTGCGTTCTCGCAAACACTCTAATCCACCGGGCTGGGAAGCCTTTGCTCAGGGATTAAAAGACACACACACCCCTCAAGAATTGGTGGGCAATCGTGAACGCTGGAAGTGGATGCAAGCTCCCTCTCGACGTCTCCCCACTACCCGGGAACGTGAATGGCAACCGCAGACACCGCCCAAAACACCCTCACGGCGATTTCACCCCTATGCCACCCCTATACCGACCACACCACAGCCACGACGATCACGACGCCGAGGTCAGGCGCCCAAGACCTGGGAACCCTACTAATAACTCCTATAAAACCCCAGTGCAGAAGCCAGAACAACTCAGTCGTCGTCATGTTTTACCTGACGTTGCCCAGTAATAGCTCATTCGACGTGTTTCCTGACAACACCTTGACCAAGTATGTCACGCAATTACCCCAACCGTTACATTTACCGGGACGCTGGGAATGTGGACTGGTGGATATTCAATACCCTTATTCATGGTACAATGTACAAGACGGAGAAGTATGGTACGAAGTGACCTACGAAGATAAAGTCTACAAACTGACGCTTCCCCAAGGCCAATACGATACACCGCATACGTTCATACAGGGTCTGAATGGCTTGATGGAGTACAAGGCCCTAAAGTTCAGCACGGGTGATGCAACACGCCTGATATCCTTGAACATCAAGAAAGACATATTCTTCGATGTCAACGTACACAACGACAGGAGCTCTATCATGCTGACCGCTAACGCGAATGTGAAAGTCAGTCCTACACTACAGCAAATGTTAAGGATGCCTCACTCCGTCTACAAGGGGGCCATCATTGTCAACGGGGATTATTTGATGGATATGAAAGTAGGTATGTACGCACTGTACGTCTACTCGGACGCCGTGGACAGCCATATTGTGGGTGATGTGAACACACCTCTGTTACGGGTGGTGCCCATTACCAAGACGTATGGCGAACAAGCCACCGAGAGTTTCAACCATATCATGTACCTGCCCGTACGACATACCGATATCAACACGATCACGGTGGATATAAGAGATGACAGGGGACGGCCGATCCCATTCGAACGAGGAAAAGTGGTGCTGACACTTGCTTTCCGACAAGCTCGCTCTCCTCACTTCGTATAATGTACGTGCCTTACCAGTGCCATACGCCCAGCTATGCCGACTACTACAAGAAACAAACGGGAGGAAACTTGCCCGTGTTTAGCGGGGCACGCATGCAACGCGGTCACGGATTGGGGAACATCCTGGGCAGCATTGTGAAAACGTTTTTACCCATGGTGACACGGGGTGTGAAAGCGGTGGGAAAACAAGCGGTACGCAGTGGATTGCGCGTGGCCGGTGATGTGATGGAAGGCACAGCACCCCGACAAGCCTTGAAACGCCGGGCTAAAGAAGCGGGCAGCGTTTTGATCGCCAAAGCCCTTAAAAGACAAAGACCCACACTCCCCAGATTCATTCAACGTCCAACACACCGACGACGCACACCCCAGAGGAGAAGGACTACGCCCCAGAAGAAGGAGAATAAGAAAAAGAAGAGAAGTAATAGTAGGAGAGACATCTTCGCATAATGGCATTCATTCACTCCGAGTCGTGTCCGTTTACCAACAGTGAATTGGATTTGTGGACTATTCCACCTACCCAAACGAGTATAGCCGAAGGACGTTGGGTAGAACATCGACCCCTGGCTAGCCTGACGGGGATGGGGCCCGTGGAATTTACCATTGAAAACAAAGATACGGCCTACCTGGATTTAGCTCACACCTACTTGTACGTGAAAGCCAAAATAACGGACATGGATGGGACGGACATAGCGGACGATGCGAATGTAGGCCCGGTGAATCTTTGGCTGCACTCCTTGTTCCAACAGGTGGATATAAGTCTGAACGATAGACTCATCAGTACGTCCACCAATACGTACCCGTACCGCGCCTACATGGAGACGCTGTTGTCGTACGGTATTGATGCCAAAGAATCACACTTACAAGCTGAGCTGTACTTCAGGGATAGACCCGGATACCTGGACAACATAACCGGTGGCAATGCTGGGTTCGCGTCACGCAAAAGACTGGCAGTCGAAAGCAAGTCCATCGATATGATGGGACGACTGCACGCCGATCTGTTCATGCAAGACCGCTACATGATGAACGGTGTATCCATCAAGATCAAGTTGATCCGGTCCTTACCTAAGTTCGCCTTAATGGCCGGTGGAGAGGGCGATATCGATTACCAGATCGCCATTGAAGATGCAGCCCTGTTTGTCCGTACGGTAGATTTGCAACAGGGCGTGTTGCTGGGTCACATGGAAGCCTTAGCGAAAAAACCAGCCCTGTACCCCATCCGACGCGTACAGACCAAGGTGTTCTCTGTGCCAACAGGTACGATGATGGCCAATCGTGAAAATTTATTTCTAGGGGATCTGCCTAAACGTCTTACCCTGGCGTGTGTGACCAACACCGCATTCAATGGAAATTGGGCTGAGAATCCGTTCAAATTTCAACATTTCAATATTAACTTTGTGGCACTGCACGTGGCCGGCCATCAAATTCCAGCCCGGCCATTACAACCGGACTTTACTAACGGAAACTATGTGCGGACCTACCTGAACCTGTTTACAGCTACAGGACAAAACAACCAGGACGAAGGCAATACCATCAGTCGAGACGACTTTATGAAGGGGTACACATTGTTCGCCTTTGACCTCACCCCCACCTTGGAACACGATCATCAACTGGCTTTGCTCAAGAAAGGAAACCTACGGTTGGAACTGCGTTTCTCCACCCCTCTAACCAACACCATTAACGTGATTTGCTACGCCGAGTTTGATAACGTCATCAGCGTGGATCAGCAAAGAAACGTGCTGTGTGACTACGCCAGCTAAGATGGATACAGAGCAGCTGATGAGCATACTCCAGCGAGATCCCAAGATCCTCTTTCGAGGTGTGTTTCCACGCAATGTGTTTCCCACCCACTCCACCACCCCAGCAGCCTACATCCTGAATACAGACACGAAGAGTCGACCCGGTGAACATTGGGTAGCTGTGTACGTGGACACCCTAGGCCAAGGCGACTACTTTGATTCCTACGGACTTGCACCCCTGCATGCCGATTTGGTGAAATTCATGGACGTCTCTACGACCGAGTGGCGTTGGAATACGCAAAGATTACAAGGACCCTTGAGTAGTGTGTGCGGACAGTACTGTGTGTTTTATCTCACTCACCGGAGTAGAGGACATTCTATGCCCACCATTGTACATATGTTTGATGATTATTGTCAAGCCGAAGACCGTGATGTCCTGGTCTATGACTGGACGGCCTCTCGTTTTAATGTGCATGCGCCATTTCTCTGGTTAACTTAAAAATGTACTGCGCGTGCGCGCAGACCCCTTGTTTATTGTTATTGTTATGACGTTGTTGTTCTGACGTTCATTGTTGAATAAAAGATGGAAAAAAACACAATGATGGGTTTTGACTTTTTTTATTTATGTCAACAAGAATGGGTTACACTATATATATACAAATAGAATACAGGGTACAAAATAGTAGGGGTTAAGGTACAAAAAAGTTCTGCCAGGAGTAGGATTCGAACCTACGACAGCATTCGCCGACCTGCATTTACACACAGGCGCCTTAGACCACTCGGCCATCCTGACTTTTACAGTTTTATAACTCGTGTATCAACAGTTATAGTTCCACATTTGTTTTTTACAAGTCCAAGTATGTAGTGCTCACACCGTCGGCCAATACTTTTCGTTTGGGATAAAAGAAAGTAAAGGCGTCTCGTTGCTGGATATAGGTGCGCATCTGGTGGTCCACCACCCGGAATCCTCGGTTAGTCCCACTGGCACTGGCCTGGCTTTGCAACACGCCCAGGTAGAGAGCTTTGTCGATGTTGGGATCGCGCCGGCTCACCCCTTTACAACTAAATTTATTTTCCTCGCCTCCATCTCCTCCGTAACAGTAGTAGGTCTTAGAGGAGAGCGCAATCATAGCATCCCCGCTCCACTCCAGCTTGAAGAGCCCGGGTGTCCGCTTGTCGTAGGTGTAGTGATCGCGTCGGGGTAGCCACTGGTCCCGTTCCGCCTCATATTGTGCCCGTAACTCGGGTTTGACGAGTGACTCCCAGTCCGGGTGGGAAACGGCCATGTAGGCCGAATCTGTGTCCATTTCCATGAGTTGCCAGTCTGAGGGATTAAAATACACACCCATAAAATCATATATGAATTCCAGCATCCTCAGCTTGGCCACCTGATAGACCATACATCCAATCTGCAGGGGTAAATTGTACCGGATAGTCTTCTTGGCTGAAGTGACTTCATAGGTGTCGTCATCACCTCCACGGACCGAAACAGAGGAGAATTCACTTTTTTGCGGGCTTGGGTAGTAGTACAAATGTTCACGTTGACGTGCTTATCCTGGTTCGTAACTGTTTTTCCATAATAACCATTTCCAGTGAGCTTCCAACATTCAGCCATGATGGCCTGACTCGGGTCTTGATCACCTTGACGACGGGCCTTCGTCACGAGGTCGGCATTGTCCGCAAAACAAGCCTCGGGTACGTACTGTATCACTTGATATATTTGAGTAATTTCCAAACCGTGGTTCATGTACCACTGCAGTAAGGGTGCCCAGCAAGATTTTCTCGGCCCACATACTTCCAATCAACATGCGGCGAGGTTTAGGCAAACACTCGTGTTGCTCCGCATAGGCGCCCATGGTCTCTCCAATGTCAGCCCGTCCCACCAGCGTGTTCTTGAAGATAGGCGGACACTGGGCGAAGAGGGACTTGAGAGTGTCGGGAACATGCAAATCACATTCTACAAAGCCGTAGAGCTGTCCCGAACGAATGGCGTCCAACATCTGGGGCAGACTCAGCAGTCGCCGACGACTCAAGGGGTACTCACGTTCTTTTAGGAACCGTTGTAAATGGGGCAGGGCCTGGCACATCGTGTGAAATTCACACTCCCACATCTCAATGAGCTGGAATCCTCGCTCTTTGACATAATCTCCGTTGGCCACTACTTCGTCGCGTAATTCTTGCGGTGTTTTTCCACGTCGCTCATTGAAGCGGCCAGCGCTGAAATGACATTCGTGGCCGTGCCAGTAACAGCCATAAAACTGGAAAACGGTCGGTGTTTCTTGTACAAGGGCAAACCCATCGACGGGGAGTCGGCGATCTCCTATCCGCTTCTCTGTGGCGTTGGTCTGGTGACGAATATAAATTCCCCGTCGATAGGCTTCCCAGTCCAACCACTGGTCGGCGAGATGTTTGTAAGGTGTCCGTTGCGGTGTAAAATGCCGACCTTCTGCCAACCAACGCGTATAATGACCGCTGGGCATGGGTTGGGCGAGCGACCACAAGTACAAGGCATTCGCGTCAAACCCAATGATTTTGGCACACGGTTTCCCACTGGGGAGAGTAGTCACATCCTTCTCATGGTAGCGGTGAAAAATAAGGCTAGGCCCGCCCACAATGTTCTGCTTCAAACAATCGTGCATGTCTGCATCTTTTCGTTGTATGAGTGAAAAGTACGTAGGACACTCTTGAAACAGATGGCGAAGCGCCAGACCGGGTAAACTCAAGCACTCCTTGAATATGTCCACATGCATTTGGCGACGAAAGAGTTGCACCATTTTCTCGGCCGCTTCGAGAAAGGGAACCACATCTAGGTTGTTATACCACACCAGGAAATCTCGCAACGTCTTCATGCTGTGGCAGTTCCACACTTGTTGGAGTTCGATGTAGGTGGCCTCCGGCAGAGCTTCCCCTTTCAGGTCATTGTAAAACGCTTCCCGGGGTGGCAACTGGGTGTCTTCTAAGCGGTCCAGGCTCGTCATATAGGTGTAAGGAAAGTAACCTTTGGTTTGTGCACAGTCATAAGCCTTGACCCATTGGTCATAGCTACAATTAGGAGCTAAATAGTTCCGTACATCGAGAAAATGCAGTGATGTAGTAGTGAGGGCCATGTGGTTGTTGATCTTCTTGATCACCGACTTGAGGGTATCGGACTGCGCCAAGTAAGGGTAGAGAAATTCCTTCACCATGTTCAAGTCGTATCGCTCCGAATTGAAGCCGAGCACCGGTAACTGACCTAGGTATTGTAGGAACCGTAACTTCAATTTCGCCGCATACGATTTCGGTAAAGGGACATCCTGCGACTGCAGAGGCTGCGACTGGGATTCCGGCTCCGACTCGGACTCGGACTCTTCATCATCGCTGAACGCTACACCGGGTTCAGGAATGCGGTCGTCCAGCTGGGCCAGTACGTCCTCGAACTTGGCCACCAACAATTCCGTACTGGCCGCACTGACTTCCTCTAAATACTCCATCATACGGGTGATCAACTCATGGGATTCTCCCGTAGACACGAAACACACCGGTGCAGCGTCATAGCCGGGCACGTTGGTTGAAATGCTGACACTAATAATAATAATAATACTTTATTTAACGAGGTGAAATCATTTGGTACAAGTACCAATCTTCCTTGAAACCCTCGACGAAGTCCACACTCACACACAACATGCACACAGACTTACAATATAAACAAAATAATAAGATCGAACAGTTCTGTCATGTGAACAACTATTAGAGACACACTCTATGAGCAATGCCGGAATCATACATTGGAAAAAATCCAAGTTTCCATTCGTCTCTTGAAAATATCTAAATTATTTGACAGTTTAATATTTAGGGGCAACTGGTTCCAGAGAGTCACGCCAGAATATTGAAGTGAGCGCTTGAAAGATTCGGTCCTGGGTTTGGGTATAATCAGATTTTTTGATGATGTAGAACGTAATTGTTTTTGAAGTACAGAGGCAGTTGAAATGAAATTTTGAGACAAATATTCAGGTGCTAAGTCATTCAAACATTTAAACATCAAGATTGATTTATGGAACTTTATCCTTTCATAAATGGTCATCCATTTCAATGACCTGAAAAGTTCATGGCTTGGGGTACTATAGTTTGCATCTAGTATTATTCTTGCTGCATATTTCTGGAGACGTAGGATACAGTCGAGTGACTCTCTGGAAGCAGAGCCCCATATGGAACAACAATAATCAATTAGTGGTAAAACATAAGCATTATAATACAGAACTCGTGCAGCCAATGGCAAATACTTCTTAATTCTTTTTAACAGAGCAAGCTTGGATGATATTTTTTTGCATTGACTTCGGATGTGTGAATGCCAGGAGAGCTTTTCGTCTATAATAACTCCCAGTAACTTAGCCTCAGATACATTTTCAATAGATGTTCCATTTATATCTACATTTAATGGCCTACCACGTTTAGCTAAATTTTGACAAGACCCTACCTTCATACACTTTGTTTTAACAAGGTTAATGGCCATTTCATTATCTTCGCACCACTGGTGGATAACATCACTCTCTTCATTTAACACATTTTCAACAATGTCTAAACACTGAGGGGGATATGGCGCTGTGTCCACTGTGTTTTAGCCGAAAAAGCCGAAAAAAATGACTTACGCCATTGTCATCGAACACATTGACTTTCATCGTAGCAGCATACCGTTCTGTTGATCGCCGAACCAATTCAGCCACAAATGTATCCTCCTCGCATCGTAATCGATAAACAAAGATATTAATATCGAACAATGTCTTTCCACGTCATCCAAATTCTTAAAGGGAACTCCACGGAAGTGCCGCTTATCCACGTCTTGCTGCTCTAAATACTCCTCCCAATAGCCATCGGCCACTGTGTCACAAGCCTTGGGGTCACACTCGTCCAGATGCACGGCCAAACATCGAAACAGACATTTCCGGTCTTTGTAGGGCCCCTTTTGCCCTCCTGTTAATGCATACAGGCCTTTTCGGTGAAGCAACCACGGGGGAAGTAGTACAGGAGCACCGATCGGGTGATCTCGCATTTTCGTGATGAAAAATGTGACGTTAGTCACCATTTCCACCAACCATTGGGTATTGGGGCGTTGCAACCGGGCCCATTCCAATGGATCCAACGTAGTCAATTGGCCGATGAGTGGCTCCAGAGAAATAGCATCTGTGATCGTGAATGGCTGGTCAAACACATACGAATTATTACCCGGATAGAAATACCGCAGTTGGTCCGTGTTTTTGTGCCGTAAGATATACCCAAATGTCACATTCAATTTGAAGGCAGTACCCTGATCTTGGAAAATGTTCTCGGCGTAAGTAGGAAGAAGCGTGAGGTCCTCCAAGCGAAAATTGTACAAATCCAAAAGACGACGGTCACGGTGATAACAATGGCGTATGGTAGCCCAGTGACGTTGATAAATGGCCCTCACACGCTCGTCTTCAGGCAAGACTTCAACCGGAGGTGCTCCTGGATCGTCTGGAAAATCTTCTCCACGTCTCATGCTTTTCGTCTCATACAAGCGGATAGGCAAGCAGGCAGGCAGGCGGGCAGGGAGACAGGCAGGCAGGTCAGGTAAGTCAAATTGAATACACCCCTTTCCCTAAAAATCGACTCCTTTTATACGTTTTTCACTGGAGGTGGGTACAAAATGGCGGATACTCACCTCCCACCACACAACCACACAGGCCGCCATCTTGTACCCCTCCACCACACCGGTGTCAGTCAGTGCACTGGTGTGGTGGAGGTGGGTACAAAATGGCGGATACGCACCTCCCACCACCCTTAAAACCAAGCCGCCATCTTGTACCCACCTCCTGTCAATTGATGAGGTGTGGTGGAGGTGGGTACAAAATGGCGGATACTCACCTCCCACCACACAGGCCGCCATCTTGTACCCACCTCCACCACACCGGTGTCAATCAGTGCACTGTGTGGTGGAGGTGGGTACAAAATGGCGGACTGTGTCGTGGTGTGGTGGAAGGTAAATAGCCGCCATCTTGTACCCACCTCCACCACACATCCACTCACGCATGCGCACAGCCACACTTATGACGTCACACCAAGTTCTGCGCATGCGCAGTGAAGCGCTATTTACTCGAAAGGCTCTTTGTATACTACTGCCGTTATATTCGAAAATAACAGAAGGTTCGGTAAGATTAACGTCTCCACGATAACCACATCAGACCTAGGTTAAATATATGTAGAACTCGCATATCGTTTGAGTGTACACATATGTGACATCCTGTGTATGTCTGAATACAAGGGTCTAGTCCGTCATCCAATGTTCAGCCCTCGTCCTTTAAAGAATTTCCGCGCCCATACTCCAAAGACCACATTCATATAATAGCATTAGCACCAAATTAAAAGAATTAAATTCATAGTATGCATAAAAATAGGCTAGTATCCTGCAAGAGAGAAGCAGTGAACAGTTTTCACTGATCCCGAAAAGACATCATGATGTTTCAAAAATATCAAATCCGTATCGCTGATCAGAGTTCTTAATCCATATGATTTTCGTTTAATTCGTTATCTAGAATATGGTGTATCTCAGTCACACCTTGATTTTAACTGTGCATATGATACTATCAGAATCTTGTAATACGTGGGTTCATACGGCCCCTAACCCCACTTAAAATAACATCCGCTTGTTATTTGCTGAAATCGCAGATCCACTCGTATACTCCCTCGTATACTTCAATTTCTTATTGTTAAAAACCACTTTGGCAATACAAACAACTGTAGTATCGTACTTGCTTATCGAGAGTGAGATAATTTGCGTTATAGGCAGAGGGCCTGCAATAAAACCATTGTCAACAAAATTTGTGAAAACAAGACGAGCATGTTTCATATTGGTTGATCAGAATAAATATACCCTTAACCTCCTTTGGGAGAAATAATTGACATTTCGTATATTTCATCATTACAATCGATCAAATTTCCATTTGAAATAAATCCGCTACTAAGAACGAAAGCTGTATTTATTCCATTGCGATGGTGAAATATTTGGTCAACGATAATAGCGAAAATTTGTTGTTGCGACATTCCAGCTCCTCGTGTAAACCAAATTATGTGGACAGATGCACTTGTAAGATGAGTGCAACTGAACGCATTCCTAAACGTTGTCATAGAAATATTCGGTCTTTCGGTTTGTAGGAGTTCGTTCTTGGGAATGAATTATGCATTCAGTAATAACAATGATTGGTCTTGGGTTACAGCGAATCTGTGTCGACCTACCCCTTCAAATGTTTCAGACACTACCAATTATAATGTTTCATCTTCCATTGATGATGCCACAATATGTGTTTCTTCATGCAAAACGTTTTTTGTCCAAATTAATATTCTGGTTGAGCGAAACAAGTCGGCAATAAGCTTATAAGGGTAAGTAAGTATCACATTGTTTTACCACAACGGAGGACCTGCAATCGACCAACTGTTTAAAAATATTCGACCAATATGTTCATGGTGGTCTTCCTCGGCTGTATCATAACATTATTTGGTGTTCTTGATGGCACACCAATCCGTTTAGAAAATGTGAAATCCCATAAATTATGTTTTAATGTGAACAATTTTTCATGGAAAAGAACCCAATTAATTTAATTTTGATGACCTCTATGCTTATAGAGCCACCGCCGGTGTGATGGTTAAGAGTGTCCTGCAGATTAGTGTCCCTTCATATGCTTTTCTATTGCAACTAAGCGCGGACACTAATCTCCAATGTGGAGAAAAATGTCCTAGCTGGATTAAAATATAGGAGCATGACAATCGTAGCCAGTGGACACTCTTATGTTGGCATTGTTGGAAGTTGATGCTGGGTCGACATCGGGCCTTACCGACTAGTCTTTTGTGTTAAATGCCGTCATTTTCATCTGACGACGATACAGCTCACCAATCTTCAGTGTACGGTTTCTCACAACGACACAGCTCGCCAATTACCAATATACGAGTTGTCAGAGCATTTCCATCATAGCTGTCTAGATTTGTATCTAATACCGCTTATGCCGGTGCTAGGGGCCGTGTGGTCATGTCATCCAAGTTGCCACATGAACAGGTACAATAAAAGCGTATCACGAATCGTTAGATTCTTGGTCTGTGCTTTAGAATAGGTTAAGCAGACGACTATACTGTGAAGTCATGTGACTCTGTCAGTATGTCGGCACCTCTTCCCACTTTCCTTATATGCGTTATAATTAGCCTCCACACGGGCATAGCGAATATGTACCACGGCAAAGTGCCACGAACAGATCTCTCAGTGACCATAAAGTAGCGAGAAATATGGATATGTCTTCGAAACTTGATTTCTGGTCAGCTGCAACTGGCTCTCATAAACATCTGCAAAATATGTAGCTGTTGTTGACAGAATCGGATTGAATCTTGATTGGAGTGCTATTGACAGTTGCTATTATGTACAGCTTAGATATCTAGGTGACGGAAGTTCTTCGTTGTAAGTCGAGGAAAACCTAAATATACGAATAAAGCTACCCAGATATGTATAATACATTGAATTGTAGTCTATTTCTTCCTTGCTGTTTTTAACAACATCAAATAATTAAAACTTGAATAGCATGGACGCACTAGGTAAGTACAGTAGCATATATCACGCTCAATGCTGATTGGGAGCTATGTAAAGATTCTTGGTGATAAATATCGAACTAGTAGATGTCATAAATAAAATATCGTTTCAGCAAATTACGTTTCTTCGATGAATGGAATATTCCTGTGTGTGACGATCACCACATGTGCAAATGAAAAAAATATCGAATCAGACTGCTTTACTGGAGAATAATCAACAAGAAACGATGATGGATTGAAGACTACAGTAAATATTTAACATTGGTATTTCCGGATATAGCCATACCCGCTGGTGGAGGATTTGCGTCATGTCTCATAGTCGATTTATTGTCGTACTTTATCACACACACGAAGGGCTGTGCCCACAATCTCTACCTTGCCAGTAATTATTCTGTAAAAATAATTGGCTTTTACGCTGTTGATGTACAGGTTCTATAATTATTCAGATATAAGATAACATAGTTTGAATTATCTCATGATATATAATTGGCGTATCTGCGATAACGTTAAATTAACGACTTTTCGCTTGATGTTTAGGTATTTTATACTACTGGCCTTTGCTTATCATTTAGATTCAAGTATGAATAACTCTCCATTGGTACCGGTAACATTTTTCATCGACTATATCATAGCCCCGATGAATGTATCAACAAAAACAGAAATCTTTTAAATTTTTGCGATTCCCCATCTTTATAGCGAACTCTGTAAACTGGCTGATCATTAAAACAGGCAGGATCAATTAGGATAACTGCTTAAAGGTCATAACAATGTTCATCAGCTAGGTTTTATCCCTTTCAACACGAACGATTCGGCCTGTAACAATAAATATAGTATCATATTTTCGTATTGTGAGTGAGATCGTCGAGATAACCTTACGTAGAGAGACTTCATATTGCTATAAATTGTTTGGGTAAAATATGGAATAATCTCGGCGAATCAATCAATTTGGATGCCTTTGTCGTGAAATCGTTTTTAGTATCATTACTTTCTGAGAGATAAATTGATTGATTCAATGCAAATTGGGACAGAGACAGACTCAAGGTGCGGATGCAAAGTGGTGTACATATTAAATGGATTGGTTTAATGCAATTTTGAGCAAAATGAGACACATAACATGACCAACGGTGTACACATACCCATCTCATTTATGAACGTCCATGGAAACCGTCTGTGGATGACCGATAAGCCTATCTATAAGATTAAAGCCGTAATGTCTGTCTGTCCGTCCGTCTGTTTGACTGTGTTTTTTATAACTCGGCAACCACACGGTGTAGAGATACAATGTATACATAATTTGAAAGGTATTGATCAGGAGAGTGACCTAGACCTAATTTCACCGTGGATGGGGAAATGCCACGCCCATATATTGTTTCCTTTGTTATAAGTGTATACTCGACATGCACGATAGACCACATACAATCAATGGAGATCCTGATGGTATATATGAATTCAGAAGCTGTATTTAGTACGCCAACTACAAGCATCAAATCCTACGTTCACCAGATGGCCGTCGTCCAAAATGTGTTGTCGATAACATTAAAGAGATGCAATTTATACGTCATATTAAAGGTCTTGCTCAGGAGAATGACAGAGAACTGTTTGAAAAGGGGTCCTAAAGGGTGAGTCTGGCCAGATTGAGTTTTCCTTTGTTATAAGTATATATGCATTCAGTATAAATGAACACATGTCATTATCTTGCATTCAGTACATATCTGTCGCCCACATTGTGTTTTTCCAATACGTGCTTGACCTTGAATTACCGTAAACAATGTAAAAGCTAGATATTCTACTATGGGATCAATATTTCAGACTCATATGAATTACCGGAAAATATGACTATGTTGTATTGTTGGAAATAAATTGCTGATAAAAAAGTACAGTACCAGGATAATATAAACGTCCAAATAATTGCAGAGTTATTCATATATATCCGCATTGGTTGGCCAAGGTGTTGATTACAGTAAAATCGTACCGTGGAGTGTTTATCTGGAATGAGTTTATGGACGCTAAACTACCAAAGTATTGCCAAGTGTATCTACAAGGTATTCCCTTTCTTCTGTATATTTCAATCTGCAAACTATGTATGTGTTAATAAACCTGACAGGTTATAATAATACTGTCATCGCATGGACAGGGTTTTGAAACAGAAGATAAATGATTTCACCTCGCCGCCTGAAATACATCACCCATTCCTATCTCAGGAACCACCGGGAGTACAGTCACGATTCATATCTCATTGGACCGCTCTCGCAAACGGTAGTGCCACGAAGGTTTTTGTTGTGCTGACAAGGAAACTGAAAACCATTAAAGAGATGTATATGTATCTCCATAAAGCCTGGAATTTACTGAATATTTTGTTCTCTAAAGTTTCAAAATTGTGAAATGTAAAATCGATGATCATTATTCCTATATTGAATTACACAGTGACATACATTTCCTCGTTATACATCTGAAAACATCATGGCGACAAACACATATATCTAGCAACTTGAAAATGTCATCAAATTGTGTCTGAACGTTAACACCTGAAGTAAGGTTCATCCATCGTACCTTATATCAGGCTATTTACGAAAGCAGGATTAATCGAGAAAGGATTAATCGTTACCTGGTTACTACAACAACTCGTTGCAGACAGTCAACGGCGACTGCGATGGTCACGATGAGAGAGAGAGAATTACGGTTTAACGCCGCGTTCAGCAATATTTCAGCTATATAGCGACGATCGAACAAAATTCTAAGTATTCAAGTTAATAACTTAGTAATCCAACACATTAAAACATACACTCATTAAAACTTATACAATAAACCGATTTCGCGCAAATAACCTAAGATACAGTCATCTTTCAGCCGACTAAAAAGATCTTCTAAAGTAGCTGCTCGATAAAAAGAATCTCTTACAATCTTAAAATCTCTACACAGGCAAGCCGTCACCAACCAGTACCACTCAGTAACTGATTGGCTGCTGATTGGTGGGCAACTGATTGGTACTGGTAGGAAAGGTCCCCTTGCAGTACCGTTCAGTTCCCCACCAATCAGTAGCCAATCAGTTACTGAGTGGTACTGGTCAGTTACCAATTGGTTACCAACTTGGTTGGTACCAACCTGTTACCAACCCTACTATTCATTCAGGTACCGTGCAGTCACCAATCAGTAACTTGGTGGGTACCAACTTGTGACCAAGTGGTACCCATCAGTTACCAACCCTAATATTCCTCCAGGTACCGTGCAGTCACGAATCAGTAACTTGGTGGGTACCAACCTGTGACCAAGTGGTACCCATCAGTTACCAACCCTAATATTCCTCCAGGTACCGTGCAGTCACCAATCAGTAACTTGGTGGGTACCAACTTGTGACCAAGTGGTACCCATCAGTTACTAACCCTAATATTCCTCCAGGTACCGTGCAGTCACCAATCAG
>JAVTVY010001454.1:0-32254 GCA_036873755.1 Hanleya hanleyi | reverse complement strand
GTGCAGTACAAGTGAACATATTATATACTATTATACTATAGTTCAATGTTGTTGGTCAATTATCTGAATTTCATTAGTTATAATCTGAAGTTTGCACTTTTTCATTTCATAAAAGGGCATCTGTTAAGTGGTGATACCTGGCTAATGTAACATCCTGACTTCTGTAGATGTTATGCCTGCCATAAGATACTCGGTCTTGACTCCGACTGGAAATATTCACATCTGGTACAAGGGGATAACTCCATCTATTTATTATATCACGGCTAAAATAGAGAGAGAAAATAGACAAAAAATGTTACAAATTTTCTGAAGAATGTGATTAACCTAAAATTGATTAAAATGAATTCCATCACTCAAGTGTTATTCTTTTCATAGCTCTATTAATTACTACATTCTCAGCAAACTTCTCTATTCTTTTTTACTCACATTCACTAATCTCTGGAAGGGGTTTCCTATGTCATGTATACATTCAAATCCTGGTACCTGGCTCATATTCTGCAAACTTTGTCTTCATTACCACAGTTAGCATGGTTAGTGTACATGGGCGGACCGTGCACAGAGTACTTGACAATTCTGTGATAATGGATAGATTATACCTGTATGTGCATATTGCATACAAATGATTCAAAGTCAAATGAGCAATTTTCAACATGTAACTTTTGGACAGAGCAGTTCAGATTTGACATAATAATTATATAAGTGTTTCAGTCTGGTTGAAACCAGTGATACAGTGACTAAATGCTTGATCTTCATCAATTCTCTAAGTCAGATATGAGGTCAGACCCACCTGACAGCATCATACATCTGAACATTGGAGATTCTGCTGGCATACTCATCTGTCACAGTGTAAACATGAATTGTGTTCCCTAAAATCTGCAATACAAACAACTGTGGATGTAGAAATACATAAACTTCCAAGCTATAATCCACATTCTAACATGCTCCACGTTATAGACGTGCGCTGATTGGTCCAGACCTCAAAACATACGGAGATTATCACACGATAAACTTCATTTGTTTGTTGTCATCTGTTTACATTCACGTGCCGAACTGGTGACGTCTAATTCTTGTGACGCAGTGCCACAAAGTTGAGCGACGATTGGTTCATTCACTGCGCAGTGGGCGGAGTTCACACAGCTGCAGCTCGTGAACGAACAGCACGCGCGAGCATGGCCTGCAAACCAGTCACGAAATTCTCGCATCAAAACGGGACAAGTTTGCAGAAAAGTTGCCATTCCGCTTATGAAATGAGGAAATATTTATCATTGTGCATGTTAGAATGGAGTTAATGACCTTCTTAGTGAATATTATCGTGTAATAATTTTTCGATGTTTAGTTTTAGACCTCATCAAAAAACCTCGCGCCGCTCGGTTTTTTGATTGACGGTCTAAAACAAAACATCGAAAAATTATTACACGATAATATTCACTAAGGCGGTCATTAACTCCTAATTCATACAGTCCAGAAACACTATAAGGTGTCTTGATATAGCGCTTATTCTAAGACGGGTGTCATCTGGTCGGCCAAATTAATGAATCCGTATCATAGCATCCCTTTCATAAGGCTGAAACTCTATAAGATTCAAGTTTGGTCCCCCAATGACAGTCTTCGGGAGAGTTATTTTCATAGTGTGTGAGTGATTAGGATTTGGTCATTTTCAACCAATTTTCAGTCATATCACAACAGTTCCTTCATGTGCCAAAAAATGAAAAATTTGAAAATCAATTTTCCTATTTCTAAGCTTAAACTTACCTTCACATACTTTATTGCTATCGTGTTCTTACGCGATTGCCCTATTGTAATATATTACCACAGAATAAAATAGTCCCTGTACTGCCCCAATGCCCATGCGCGAGTACCCAGATCCCACGTGACCGACCACGTCACTTCCTTCTTCCCGATTCAACGCAGAGTGAATAACCCATCAGCGGGGAGGCTGGGAGGGCCATCACGGTATGTGAAGGTAAGTTTAAGCTTAGAAATAGGAAAATTGATTTTCAAATTTTTCATATTTCTTGCGCTGTAAAACTTACCTTCACATACTTTATTGCTAGAATACCATAGCAGGACAGAGGGAATGAGTGGTCGGAAACAAAAGGACCTCGAGCATAAGCGAAGGGAAGTACAGGAGTCAGTGATGTAATCAAAGACCATAAATGTATAATAATGACGATATGGTCCTTGATATAATCACCCGGCCTATAGTAACCACAGGCCCAGTGAATAAAGCTGACATACACTAGACCCAAAATACCCGCCCCCCTCCCTCTTTTTTTAAAATTTGGGGAGAGCAAGACAACTTACCAAATTTAAAACCTGGTAAAAACACTAGGGGTCTAGTGCTTGGCAGACGGGTCTGCAACGGACTGGGCAGCCACCAGGGGGCCCAGAGAGTAAATGTCCCGTCGTTGCAGCGTCATATCCCGGAGGTAGTGAGATACAAAGGTCATGTGACTCCTCCAGTGGCAGGCCCTCATGATATCCGACACGGATCTATTGGTCCATAGAGGCCAGGAAGCCGCCAAAGCCCTGACCTCATGAGCGGAGACCTTGGTTAAATTAGTTAACTCAGTAGGTATGTCCGAATAGGAAAACCGAATAGTCTTCGAAAGCCAGGAAGATATAGTATTTTTGGAAATCTCCTGCTTCGATGAGGGCCCAAACGGGATAAATAGACGCACCCGCCCTGCTCTCTGCTGTTCAACACGTGCCAAGTAACAGGAGAGAGCTCTGACGGGGCACATGACTCTGTCATCGTCAACACCTGCAGACAAGATGTTGGACAGAGCCGGGATGACGAACTCCCTCGGAAGATTGTCGTAGAGAGATTGGTTCTTAGCAACAAACTCCGGGAGAGTAGATAACGCCACCCAGGTCCACTGAGGGTTATATATCACCGAAGTTAAGCAGCGTTGAGCTCGGTCAATACTTGGATGGGTGACCTGGCTGGGCTGATCAGTGTCCAGAATAATAGGAACTGTGGACACTCTCGTGTTCTGGCACATGTAGGCACCGTCGTGATATGACTGAAACAATGTTGAAAACGACGTTAAATCCTACTCACTCACTCACTCACTATATCTCAAAGACCTAAAGTCCAAGGCATGGATTTCTGATACGTGGGCGGCAGAGGCAAAGGCAATCAGAAATACGGTCTTGTAAGATAAAAACTTCATCTCACAGGTGCCAATAGGTTCGAAGGGAGACATAGATAGGCGCCTAAGAACCAGAGCCAAATCCCATTTAGGAAGCTGCGGCGTCGGAGAAGGCCTCTCTACCCGAAAGAAACGAAGGAGGGCAGAGAGGTTGACGTCGAGCGATGGGTTGACACCTGTGGTCAGCTGAAGTACCCTAGAAATAGCGGACCGATAACCGTCGACTGTGGCCGGACAAGCTGCCTGTCATGGAACAGATGCAAAAGGAAGTCCGCTGCCTGTTGAACAGTGGCAGAGGTTGGAACGATTCCGCGACTAGAACACCAGGCAGCGAAGATCTTCCACTTGTTCTGGTACACCGCAGTCGTTGATGCTCTGGTGGACCGGACCATCCTTTCGGACGCTTCGACAGAAAATCCCGCCTTAGCGAGCTGATGCTGGAGCACTTGAACGCGGTCAGATGAAAGACCGGGGTTCGAGTGGTAAAGGCTGGATCTCGGCTGACGAAGCAGGTTCCACCAGAGCGGCAGTAGACGAGGCACGTCTATGAGAAGATCCATCAGGTCTGCAAACCATGGGCGAGTGGGCCACCACGGAGCCACAAGGTAGACCACGTACGGGTGTGCTCGGATCTTCCGGAGGACTTGTGACAAGATTGCTGGCGGCGGGTACGCGTACGCAATCATGTCGGACCAGTCCAAAGACAGGGCGTCGACTGCCAGTGCTGCTGGATCCGGAACAGGAGACACATAGACCGGCAGTAGATGGTTCCAACGGGTGGCGAACAGATCTACATTCGGCATCTCCCATATCCGAGACATCTGGGCTAAGATGTCCTCGTGAAGCTGCCACCCGGTCGAAATTATCTGACTTGGCCTGGATAACGTGTCTGCCAATACATTCAGATGACCGTAAATGTGACGAGCTTGCACAGAAATTCCGCTGTTCCAACAAAGGTTGAAGAACTTCTGTGCCTGATCCAGAAGCTGGGGGGAGTGGGTCCCCCCCCTGCTTGTTTATGTAGGCCAGAACAGTCGTATTGTCGGTCGCTACTAACAAGCTTTGGTTCATTAGGTCCGGAAGGAATCTCTGTATGGAGAGGTAAACAGCGAGAAACTCCAATACATTGCTGTGCAACTTCCTCTGGCTGTCGTTCCACAAGCCGGCGATTGACCTCGAACCCAAATGTGCTCCCCATCCTTCCATCGATGCGTCCGTGAACAGTTGATGGGACGGCTGAAAAGGTAGGAAGGAGACACCTATCATCACGTTCTCCGGCTGCAGCCACCAGCGAAGGAGACGTTTGACATCCTCTGTCACAGGGACAGATGGACAAAAGTGTCTTTTCGGCCAAAAGTTGTTGAGGTGCATCATCAACGGCCGAAGCTGCAACCGGCCTCGAGGAGTTACATCCTGAGTAGATGTTAACTCATTCGGTACCGTAAGCGCCATTTGGCATCACAGAACTGGGCCTCCTCAACCCAATAGACGCCATATGGCGCAAAACATAACTGTCGTGGGAAAATATAATTTTCATATCTAAGCATTGTCAAATGTAATTAAAGGCCTATATGTTTACGAAGCTTATTTTCTCGCGTAATAATTTCTGAAATTTGGAGTTGACTAACAGAAAAATTATTTCAAGATCGTTGTTTGAAAACGCAGATAAAAATAAAATCACGAAAATTTCCAAAATGAAGTCGGCCGTATACACTGCCGTTGGAATTCTTATTTTCCTGGTCTATTCAGGAAGAAATATCACGTAAACCATACATATATCGAAAGATAAGATCGCTATCTATCCGATTATATATAAAGCATTTTCGTATTGAATGAAAAATATAACGAAATAAAACTATAATCTGAGAAGAGATCTGTGAGAAAATCGTGCAGTTTCGGCCGACATTTGCAATATGTTCAAATACCTTGAAGTGGCATCCGATTCCTTGAGAAATCTGACGAATTCACGAGATATTTTCTGTCAAATTTTCTGTCAAGGTACAGGTATATATCCATTGTTGAGAATTCCTACGATCGTACACGTTTGGTAAATTTATTTCCCAAATATTCTGCTATTGTCCGACACCAACTTGTCAGAATTTCGCTCCATCTTTACTGTTTTGATTTCTCCAAAAGAAACCCGCGGTGAATGACGCAACCTGATTGGCTCACCTTCGTCACGTGAACGCTCTTATCCAATCCACTTGCCCAAAGCAGCGGGCTTATCAGAAAGATCGTTTCTGAACATCCTTTTTCAATCCAATCAAATCTTTCGTTTCACTGGCCATCCGATGGTGATTGTACTATGATTATTTTGCGCGTAATATCATACTATCAACGAAAATTTCTACCAGATCAAAACTTTAATTTATAAGTAATATGTGGATGAAATAAATTGAGGAAATTATCATCTTTATCCAGGGAATGTATACTACAATCAGCTATAAATTTTACCAGCCAGAGATTACGTACATCTGAAATCAGACCATGACAATTTCGATGTCATTTTTGTTGAAGCATTTTTTCAAACAGATAAAAACATGTTTTCATGAAATTTGCATGCATAATTTCATGTATAATTATAAAAATATACACACAAACACAATTTCTGATGTTTGTGTATTTCATTGAGATATAAAGTTTCAAATTTTATACACTTTCATAAACAAAATATTTTTGAAATGAACTTTTGGTCGACAGCTTCTGTGATGGAACGTCCGTGCACTGCATGCATTGAGACTCAGCTGTGGAGCTACTGGTACTGAGGCCAGAAATGAAGCTCGGTACTGAATGAGTTAACAGGCCGAGAATTGCAGCGAATTGGAGAGCACTCCTGTGCGGTGCCGAAATGAACTCCGGCACTGCCACCTGAATTTTCTTCCAGCGGTCTTCTGGAGGTTTCGCCAGTACCGATAGGGTGTTGTATGAAACTCCGAGGAAGACTCGAGACTGCGATGGCGTCAACTCTGATTTGCCCTCGTGAGGAAGGTAGCCCAGGGCAACTAGGATCTCCCAAACAAAGTTGGTGTCCTTGAGGAGATCGTTCCTGCACTGATTCCTCAGAAGAGAATCGTCGAGGTAAAAGTGATACTTTAGACCCCGAGAGTGCAGGAACGCCGCCACCGGATTGAAAATTCTGGTGAAGACCCATGGGGACGTGGAGAGTCCGAAAGGGAGCACAAGCAGCTGAAACTTCCGGTTGCCGACCAAGAAGCGCAGGTACTTGTGGTGATCCCTGAAAATCGGAACATGCAGGTAGGCGTCCTGGAGGTCCAGTGACGTCATCCAGTCCCCTTGCATTAGAGCCGTACGAATCGAGTGGTAGGACTCCATGGGGAAATGAGGAGCCGGGGCCAAGAAGTCCTTGTTCAGACGACGCAGATTGATGACCATGCGCATCTCTGAGGTATTCTTCTTGGGGACCAGGAATACCGGAGAATAAAAGCCCGGGGACATATCGGTTGGAGGAAGTTCGATCACAGCACCCTTCTCTACCAACTTGTCCACAGACTTTTGAATCTCCCTCAGGTACTCCTGCCGCACAGGAATCCGTGACGACATGGGTGACGAAGTCAACGGGGAAGTTGTGGCGAACTCCAGCCAATACCCACGCCGTAAGATGTTCACCACCCACGGATCTGCCCGAATTGCCTCCAAATTCTGCCAAAACGAGATCCGGCATTGGCTTGATCAGGAAAGGCGGCATTGTGCGATCTCGCCATGCAGAAAGAACATCTGCATGGCCCGTGCCCTCATTTCTTGGGGGGTTTAGCGGACTTCCCTTTTCCGCGGCCTCGTTTAAATCGGCCACCCCCCCCCCCCTCCTCTCGAAGTTCCGCCCGGTTGCTTCGAAGAGGAGGCCGCAAACCTTTTGGGCCCAGAAGTCCCAGAAGAACTCTCAGTAAGAGCTTTCTTAGACTCCGAGAAAGACGAAGTCGAAGCTGCAGGAGCTGATCGCTTCCTCTGAGGCGCAAAATAAGTATGCGTGGTCCTGGCAGCGGACATTTCATTCTGTAAGACCGGCAGAATGCCGGCGAACAGAAGTCCTGAGGCGGGGGACTGCTCCCTTAAGGCGGTCCTCACACTGTCCGGGGTGTACGTAGGCAGGGCCTGAGACAATGTGAGGCGCCTAAGGTGCACGAACATGGCTGACAAATAGGCAGATGAGGCCATTAAATCAGCGTCCGCGCGCGCAGCTGCCGTCAAGAAGTCCTTCATCAGGTTAACATCTTCAAGCGGAATAGGAACATAACCAGTTGAAGATGTTTCAGGGATGCGATTCAAAATCGATCGAATAGCAAACAGGAACCAATCGAGGTGGGAAGAAATCGCAATCCCCTGTCTAGATGTGTCTTCCAGGATACCCATCTGACGAACAGAAAGAGAAATATCTTTCTTGGGCGGAGTTGCCCCAATAAACTGTTCGAACTCCGGCTCCTGGACCGCAGCTCGATTATGCCAGGGAGAGCCATGTACTTGGTAGGCCCAGAAAGTAGGCCTCTCCAACGGGAAGGCTCCTTTAGAACGCTTAAATAGCGATCTAGGTTGAAGGAGACTCTGCCTCTCATCCTGGGTCCGAGGAAGAGCAAAGGCATCCCGCATACGGTCAGCACATTCAATAACGGCTCTGGAAGGCGGGAGAGATGTACGATGAGTAGGCTCTGGCCGGAGATCCGACATCGCAGTCACTCTCCTTGGTTCCAAGACTGGCGGTGGGGGCATATCCGGAAACATCTCGTACAAACGAGCCAAAGTCTGAGCATAATTGGCCGTTGACGATTCCGGATCAGTGTCAAAAAGCGAAGCATCTTCTTCTGTTTCCGGCTCAGCATTACTCACTGTCACATTGTGGTCAGTAGTTGGAAACCTAGGCACAAAAGCAGGAGGTGCAGGTATACCCGCTACCGAGAGATCAAGTGGCTGCGTAGCACGGGAAGGAGAAGATGGACGTCTAGATGACACAAAGCGAGGTTGATAGCCAGCCCAGCGTGGTACAGATGAAGGTGGAGGAGGCATCAACATATCTCGTTGCAGTGCTGCAAAATCAGCTGACAATCTATTCACCCTTTGAGTCAGGTCGGCAGAAATAGTTGTCACTGGAGTCTGGTACTGCCGAACAGAGATAGGAAGAAGTGGAGTACCAGACGCGGCAGTATACTGAGACATCGCCGGCCTAGCTGGGTATCTAGGCAAGTGCGGGTGTGCAACTTTAACTTCACGTCTCGGAATAGGCGCGTGATATGGCATAGAACGCCTCACATCATACGGTCGAGCAACAGAAGCCACAGAAGGATATGATGCAAGCCTATATACTGCAGGGCGAACCGGAAGCGGGGAGTACGCAGGAGCAGTATAATAATCAAGCGACCTGTTAATCATCGAAGGCATACCAGAAGTATGCGATGTAACAGTAGCATCACGAGTAGTAGCAAGCCTATAGTAGGCATTAGTTGCCGCCAGAGACGGAGCATGCGCAGATGCAGCAGATCCGTAATACAACGATGATACATGAGGGTATGAAGATCCTGTATGGTATGATGTTGATGGTTGCATGTAAGCGTCCGATAAAATCGGACGTGACGTAGACTGATAGTCAATACGAGTAGATGCAGAAGTAAAGGTAGCTTGCGCTGTAACAGATGCGGCAGTACCATTACTTGATAATGGTATACCGGTAAGTATGAAGATACTAGCGGGTAAGACGTATGCATGTAACTATCCACAGAGGCCGGGATAGACGCAGACCGAGAGGCGGGTCCACGATAATCCAGTCTCGATATAGCAGAACGGGGAGGCGCTGACTTTATCAGATGTACAGGCGCTCTCGATAAATTCAGCACGTTCAATAAAGAACGGCGATTGTCTGCATAATCAGAAACAGGATTAATACCAACGGACGAGTGTTGTCTATTTATGGGTGCAGCAGTCGTATACCTGTTAGATGGCAACGAATTGCGCTGATTAGTTGTTAAATCGTGTGTAAATGACGAATCCTTGACAGGGACATTAGCCAAAAACTCCGAACTTACCAATCTGTAAGGAAGGCCCGATGTCGGAAGTGACATCGTAGTTGAAGGGTCCAAGGTAGCCGTCAAGGTGAAGGTCGTCTGATTTTCGACAAGACGACCGCTTTCTTGTTCACCCAACCCGGCCATAACGATAACAGAATGAAAGCTCGTGTGAAACACGGGCGAAGAGCATTTCCCCAGATAATTTTGTAACACATAATTTGGTACTCATAGGGCTTTAGATCTCCCCAATTTGGGCACACCCCCTAGGCAAGTTTTTTAGGATGGGACAGAGGATGGAGCACATACCCCTGGAAGATGAGCGATCAGGACTAATCTCTGATAAAAGTGCCTCTGAGAAGGAATTTCTTCACCAATGGGCGAAACCCAGTGTGAGACAATACCAACTTTATTTTGCGTTTCATGGGCCAACCGACATTAAAAAATCGAATAAAAATAAAATTTCAAATTGCCACTTTTATATTTCCTATGAAAGTTTGAACATAAAGATTTTAACCCCCTTTTTATTCCTGATTGTATGAATTAGGCTGTTGTATTCTATCTGAAACAATGCCAGCAAATAAAAATGCCAAAAAAAAAAAAAATACCTTTCACTATGATTTTTTCACTGCAAGTCAGCAAATTGTTGTTGTTGTAAAATGCTGCTAATACTACTCAGTCAATAACGACATTCAATGTAAATCCGGAACCGTCACTGACTGTGTGATCTATCACTCTGTCATGGTACCCATATTTCGACAGTGATGCAGTATGTCAGGGCTAGGAAATGGAGGGTGTTTCAACAGCTCAGTCAATACAGCATGGTTTAAGTTACTGTTGAAGCAGGAGGCTGTTGGAACACATGCAAAATTCGCTAGATTGTTCTGGAAGACAACCACAGCCACAACAAAATGATGACATTGTTTGATTTGAAGTGTATGTTGGCAGTTAACATGTGAATTAACATACAGTTTTTGACCTTGAGAAAATAGGTCAACATCAGTCATATCCATAGACTTCATTTGGAGAGCCTATCTTCACTCCTTTAAAAATTATTGCTAATGCTAAATTTGACCTCGATAAACAGGTGAAGGTCAGTCAATTTCATTAAGCTTCTGATCCATCACCAGCTGCATATGTGGAGACAGACAGACAGACAGATGAAACGAAAAATTCAGTTCATTTTGGGGCATCATTACAAATCTTCAAATTCTAAATATTTTGTAAAAATGCACCAGAACACACCAGTCTACTTCAGTTACAGAGAGGAAAAGCAACTCCGAGTAGGGATGACAATTTCATTCTGTATATTTCATTATTATAGCATCTTCAGCAGTGAACAAAGTTACAAACAGCTCCATACGCACAGTATATATACAAGGCATAATTTGATCTTAGCCAATACGCATTAATGACTAGGTAAGCCAATAAATTATGTCGGTCATGTTGGACCGATATTAAAATGAGTGTCATTTTCAGAAATTGTTAAATGTTAAACGATAACCTGACAGTGATCTACAAATGGTGTGATTCAGGTGATACAATACACACTCTACAAATGTTGTAACTCACATGGAAATATACAATTATGAAACGGTTTCCATCAGTTCTGATGTGGATTGCCAAGAAAATTATACCAATATTATCTTAAAATGACAGTCCTTATCCAAACTTCCTGACATGTAGAAATATTCAATGTACCATAGTTTATTCATGTTTTCATCAATTAGTGTGTATTGTATCACCTGAATCACACCATTTGTAGATCGCTGTCAAGTTATTGCTTAATTTCTGAAAATGACACCATTTTAATATCCGTCCAACCTGGCTTGACATAATTTACTGGCTTACCTATTCATAAATGCGTATTGGCTAAGATCACATTATGCCTTGTATATATACTGTGCGTATGGAGCTGTTTGTAACTTTGTTCACGGCTGAAGATGCTATAACTAATAGCAAAATATACAGAATGAAATTGTCATCCCTACTCGGAGTTGCTTTTCTTCTCTATTATTGGAAAATCATCAGTGGTTCCAATGGATTACTTCAATTACATGTAGATATACATGTAAAAATTTCCCAAGTGGCATGTGCAATATACCAGGTATGTAGAAGTTCCACTTCAAACATCTTTCTACTTTTTCAGTTCAAAAAATAATTATCAACATTTGTCAGTGTTTGTAACTATGCTGTCAAAATGCAACGGTATGAGCAATTTCACATCTCGAGTTTCAAAGGAATTCTGGGGACCTCCACATAAAAAAAACAAAAAAAATGAGCATTAACTGAGTAATAATTTGTGATTTTTGAAAATTGGCAATAATGCATCCCCAGACATCTGGAAGCCCAGGGCTTCCCAGCCACTGGAGCCTGAAGAAATGCAACTGGTAACAGGATCAAATTATTATATCAGTACTAGAGAGAGAAATAGCACCGAGTGTGGAAATGAAGTGTTTACTTTGTTGACACAAGCGGTCCACTAGTCCACTTACATAGAGTGCATTATGTAATAAGTCAACTATTACAATATGAGGCCTGAAAGGTGAAGCAGAATATAGTGTTACAGTATGTCTATTTGATCAACATGGCCTGACTTCAAGCTCACTTGAATCCTTTCAATTCTCCATACTGACCACACTGATGGCAGCTAGCATAGACTGCATTTTAGTTATGTGTGTAAGCATGGATGTAGCCTAGATTTAGATATATTTAGCTGTCTATACCCTATGCCACATAATTATGCCAGCACTAACAACACCAATGTCCTTTCAATCCATTTTTGAATCATAATGTTAATAATGGTTAGTAATTGTAAAAAAGAATGTATAATGAGATATAAATCAAGCATTAGGTTGATGGGCTGCAAAATCCATGAAATTTCAATAAAAAAAAAAAAACTTTCAGTCCTTTGAAATCCTTTGTCTGTCTGACAATAATAAACTGCATGAACAGATGAAATGCCAACAAATTGTGACTATATAAGTTCTATCACAAAACTACATGATGAAGCAAAATCCTCAGATGTGGCCTGGGGAATGTAGATATTGGACTCTAGTCATGAGAATTCAGATCTTTAAAAAAACGGCCATTTGGCTTACAAGGGATGTGAACTATAACAGTGGGAATGTTACATTCATGTTCAGCAAAATAGAAATACTTTTTCCTGATTAAGAAGCAAATTTCTATTTTTGTGGAAACAAAATCATATTTTGAGACGCAAAAATGCGTCTCCATGATTCACCAACACCACCAAAATCTTGTCAGTCCTTTGCCTATCTTACAAGATCATCATACCCAAATTTTATGGAAATCAAACACGTTGTTCAGAAGATATGATGTTACACATGTTTATCTGCATTCATGTCTATAGCGCCACCTAGTGACGAGCAAATGCCACAAAATCAAGCGGGTGAACTCTAAAGCCATAGGGAGATGGCACATAAGAGTTCAATGGAAAAAACTTTAATCGTGATAATGGTTATGGAAGTTTTGACGTTAAGTCAGATAAATGAGATTTTTCATTTAAATGACAATTTGGTTCACACCGAAAGGGAATTATCTTGTCGGCAATCCTATAATTATGCTTGGCAACCTAGAATAGAACAGTTTTTAAATATTTCTTCAAGCGAATTGGTAAATTTTCATTTCACGAAAAACTTTTTTTTTTGAGACGCAAAAAACTTACCTTTATAGTTATGCCAGCTACAACAAAACCTTTTCAGCACATTGACTATCCTTCAGGACCATTGTAATAGAATTTCAAAGAAATCGGAGAAGCCGTTCAGACGAAATCGTCAGAGAAAGGTTTACCTAAGCTCTGACTACAACGCCACCTAGTGAAGAGCAGCGGGTATCGAAACACAACCAGACAAATTTCCCAGGCCTAAGGAGATAGCATACAAAATCTGACCCAAAAATATTTAACGGTTTCAGAGATATTCACGTTTAAAGTCGCGGCGGCGGCGGCGGATCCGGCGGAGCCGTTTCTCATGAAAACATAAGAGCATCCACTTTGTGGAAATGCTCTAATTAGCGGGAGGCGGAGACACATTAACAACAACCGGAGAACTTGCATGAGCCGGATTCGAATTCGTAACGGACATAACAACCGAGTCCTGTCTCTCCGACTCATTCCCGATAGACCGAGGCGGAGACACAACCAAATTCTCGGCCCCGGTAAAGCCGGGCGGCGGTAAAACTTCCTCTGCATATGAACCGACAAGATATTCTTGAAATACGTTGTCGGGCCACGTATCACACTCAGAACATTTGGCATACTGGTCGCACCAAACCCCCCAGCACGGTGGACAGGCGGAGTGGGAATCCGTAATAGGCTTTGACTTAGCACAAACGATGCAGAAGACAGACACCATTTTGGTTTTATTAGATTCTCTCCGAATACTCCCTGATACGTGATGAAGACCAGGCCAGTAATCTCACACAGAATCACAGTAAATCCCACGTAATATCCGAGGTAAATATCCAAGGTAAACTCCCAAGGTAAATATCCAGGTAAACACGCACGAATTCCGTGGTAATCCATGGTAGAAGATAACTTTTTTCAGAGACACAAAGAACATAGACTCTCCACTACGAGTTGTAATGGGAAGAAGGAAGTGACGTGGTCGGTCACGTGGGATCTGGGTACTCGCGCATGGGCATTGGGGCAGTACAGGGACTGTTTTATTCTGTGGTAATATATTACAATAGGGCAATCGCGTAAGAACAAAATAGCAATAAAGTATGTGAAGGTAAGTTTTACAGCGCAAGAAATAGGAGAGTGCCCAGTTCCTATTACCGTGGACACTGATCAGGTCAGTCAGTACAGCACCCTGTCACCTAGCCAAGTATTGACCAGGCTCAACATTGCTTAACTTCAGTGATCTGATGAGAACCGGTGTGCCTGACGTGATACACTGTACCATTTCCAATCTATACTATACATACACATTATCATCACATACATAGCACAATGGGTCCCAAACACTATCTTAGAACTTTAATGTAGCTACAGCAAGTAGCAACACTGGCTGTCCACTTGTAGACAACAACCATGATTAATCACAATCTGCTGACAGAAGCACTGATCTTGTTCCCTGATTGACAAGCTACTATATCAAGAGTGACACTCCGAATTAATGATGTGGAAGGAATGATACCAAAACGAGCGCTTGTTTTCTGTTTAAGAATTTGTCATCAAATGAAATGATTTTTGAGAGAGAAGGAATAAATTGGTCTTCAGCAAGATTCGAACCCATGATGCCAGCTTATCGCGCCAATGCTCTACCGACTGAGCTATGACGACCCATAGGTATTACACCTGTGGATTGTCCCTGTTATGACCAACCTTCTCAAGAGAGAAAGAATAAATTGGTTGTCAGCGTCAACGCCTAGAGAGAAGGTTGGTCATCACAGGGACAATCCACAAGTGTAATACCTATGGGCCGTCATAGCTCTGTCGGTAGAGCATCGGCGCGATAAGCTGGGGTTGTGGGTTCGAATCCCGCTGACGATCAATTTATTCTCTCTCTCTCAAAAATCACTTTATATATATATATGCTCAGTGGCGGGCTCTACGCCATACCAAACATCATTTCTTTGTCATCAAATGAAATGAACATTAATTAATTCACTTTAGAAAAGTATTGTAAGCATTTGGACTCTCGTCCCCCTAACCAAACAATGTCTGTTCCAATTTGCAACAAACCTGGGGCTTTCAAATGTGCAGGTGTCATTACAATCTTTGTCTTCACGGTACATCCGATATAATCCTTGTTTTAATTGGTCAACATTTTCATCATATTCTGGGTCAATTTCTTCAAACATAAACAGATATACAATCTAGACAATCCCATTCATAGGCTTTCAACCAAATATCATTCAAAAGACACTAGGTGTTCTACTCAAACATGGTACACTATTATACCTAGCTCAACAATCAATATAGTAGAGGAACAAAATTCAGTTGGGAAGAATACCTACATGTACAGCTGTCATCCATCATCTGCATGTACCAATTACATTGTACATGTACTTTAATTATGTAATATTTAAAATATCACAAAACAATGCTACATTTCACAGCCATCATGAAGTTGACTGTTCAAGTTTTGAATCCCAAATAATTTGACCTCTTTGCTGTCACAGTCAACATTTCTGTGAACTGTGAAGCTCAATAATTCATACCTCATAATATGATTGTTCATATACTGTGACCTTGACCTCTGACCTATTGACCCCAAAGTCAATAGGGTTCTTCAGATCAACATGGATAACCCACCTTTTGAGAAGATCATTGAAGCTTAACTCAATATATATTGTCCGGACAAGCTCAGGTGTTACTGAGGGTTTTGGCACAAACATAATTCCACATCGACTAAAGTCGGCTTGGCAAAAACTTCTCAGATAGTCAGCAGAGGCTGCAGAGAATGAAACTGGATCTCGGTGCGGAAAGAGTAATCTTCTTTAATTAATAGTAGAAAATAACATAGCCCACCTCTTCATTTATGAGAATACCTCGGACAAAATCTTCTCTGGTCTGGTAATCAAAGTTATCAGTGAAAAGCTGTGGAACAAGGGGAGAACAAATGCTGATATGGGTGTCCAGGAAGTCATAATGGATCTCCACATCACTATGGTCTGTTAACACCTCCTGAAATGTCAAACAACACGGTGGATTACAGAATGAAATGGCAGTGAATATAATTCAAACATACTGGTATTGATATTTAATCTGTACATGTGTAAAGTATAAACCAATTTGAAACAATAAAGAGAGAAGAAACATGAAAATATACATCCTGGAAAAGAGAAGGAAATATCAGTAGATATAAACAATACAATTTCTTCTCTGTACACTGCCCTTCAATGTGAAATCCTCTCATTGTTAACTGATTGGATTTCTTATGCAAAATTGTTTCATATTTCAAATATGAGCTAAGTTCATTCAGCTGTTTACCAACACTACTCACACGAGGTATGTCAACATTTTTTTGATTCTGTGTTTTTTGATAATGAAGCACTCTGTTGGTCTTGGATTCTACAGCTGTCACAAAGTCATCCTCCTTGCAGCGTGAGCGTTGACCTGGTGGTGCCCTCTTGTAGACTAACGTCATCACTGCCGATTTCTCCTTCTCTCTACGTTTCCTTTTAACATGAAGACAATAACCATGCTTTCAAAAACAATTTGGAACACTATATGTACTGCAGAACAAAGAAAATAGCCCATTGGGTTCCAATACCCCTCAGGTATCAGTTATTGTCTACATCCAGCAATCAGTGTATTTTTAGAACTAGATTAACAAAAATATGATCTAGTGGGTTTGACCGTATTTCTAAGAAATACATAGGAAGTTGGGCATGGTCAGTTTTTGCCAAGGCCATAATTGATGGGAAAAAATTTGCACTGAGGTTCTGGTAGAGCATTGACCAAATTCTTAGCTCTAAATATACTCTTCTATATAGCTCACAATCAAATCAAGTACTTTTATCTTGGAAATTTAGATCAAGGTCAGTCATCTTCAACAATTTTCAGGTTAATTCGAACTTAATTGCATATGGAACATGAATTTGGAGATCTTGGAGTCAACATATCGAATTTGACCTTTTAAAAATAGATCAAGGTTAATGATATTCTTCAATAGACTTCAGGTCTAGCCATAAGTGGTATAAATTTGGACATTCCTTCATGGAATATTGTACTAAATAGAATATGACCTGGATAAAATAGGTCAAGGTCTGTTATCTTCAGTACACCTCTGGAGCATCACCAGATGTACACACAGTATTAATTTGAAAAGCCTAGCTATATTCTTCATGTTATATCACAATAAACAGAGTATGACCTTGAAAACAAGAGCCCAAGGGGCTTCAATATACGCCCGTATACCTGGAATTACATTGGTTCAAATTTCAAGGTTGTTTAATAGCCTTGATTCCAATTGATCTAGCAATCCAGAGAAAGGTCTACAATTTTTTGCTTATGAGAATGTAACATATATCACATCTTATATTGAATGATAAACTAAAATGAGCTTAACTCTTGGTAACTAGTTGACCTTGAAGCAAGAGCTGAGAGCTCACATATCCCACACTGAAATCGACAATAGTCAAACACAAGAAAATAGTAGTTTTCCTGCAAATGGATTCCTTTCAGACGAGAGAATTTTTCATGAAGGAAGAAGAAAGTGATGAAGTAAACCTTTGTTCTTGAGTTAATAAACAGGTGTGAAGTTCACAAAGGACTCCTCTCCCCGTTAAATTAGTAAATGTATGGTTTTTATTTCACAACAGTTTAACTAAATGAAGCGTTTCAAAGATGGGAGACAACTCCATAGGACAATACCATATAAATGCAGGGGAAAGAACTTCGAATATTCCAACAATATTCCAACACATTTAGTCAGCTAAGCTTGATTCAGTTTTGGGGGACTGCGACCGAGACCTTTGACAAATTGATCTCATATGTATGGCGCCACTTTGCCATGCGAGTAAGGTATACTCAAAGTTTGGTACCAATCCATACCTTGAAACTAGAGCTATCGCATGGACAACAAATGTTAATGGATGAATGACAGAACGCAACATCGCATTACACGACCTCGTCTTCGACAGGCATATGAAAATGTGACTTTTAATGATTTCTTGATTTTGGGGTCACAGTGACCTTGACCTCAATTTTGGTACACAACACATCGTCTTCCCTCAATCTATCAATGCACACAAAAAATCATGATTTTTAATGATTTCCTGATTTTAGGGTCACAGTGACCTTGACCTTTTGACCTTGGCCTGAATTTTGGTACATGACAAACCGTCTCCCCTCGATTTCTCAATGGACACAAAAAATCATGATTTTTAACAATTTCACGATTTTGGGGTCACAGTGACCTTGACCTTGACCTACATTTTGGTATGTGACGCATTGCGTCCCCCTAATTGACACAAAAAATGTTATTTTTAATAATTTCCTAATTTTGGGGTCAATGACCTTTGACCTTGACCTAATTTTTTGTATGCATCACTTCATTTCCGCCTATTGAATCCACTCACAAAAAAATAGAAATTTTTAACGATTTCCTGATTTTTTTCAATCAAACTGACCTTTGACCTCTGACCTTGACCTACATTTAATATGCAACACATCGTTCCCCCCCTAGGGCATCCACTCACCAAAAATTAGAACTGTAGATAGAAAACTGTCAACAATCAATGATTTACTAATTTTTGGCAACAGTGACCTTTGACCTCTGACCTCGACCTCAATTTTGGTACGCGACACATCGTCTCCACCTGGCGTATCCACTCACAAAAAATTGCAACTGTGGATAGAAAATGTTCACAGATATAGACCGGACACGAACACTTCAGTGATTTCCTGTTTTTTAGGCCAGTGACCTTTGACCTGTGACCTTCATTTTGGTACGCGACACATCGTCTCCCCGTAGGGTATCCACTCACCAAAAATTGGAGCTGTAGATAGGAAACTGTCCCAGATATAGACCGGACACGAGAACCGGACAGACGGACGGAAACCGCCATCACATAATACATCCGCCTTTTGGGCGGGCGTATAAAAACAGGTCAAGGTCAGTCAACTGGGATAGGCTTCTAGTCAATGACCAGTTGCATAAGTAATATGAATTTGGAGACCCCAGCTTCAATCCTTCAAAAAATATAGCAAATACTAAAATTTGACCTTGATAAAATAAATCAACGTCAGTCATCTGCAGTACATCTCTCGACCTTCACCAGATATATACATAGTATTAATTTGGAAAGCCTAGCTTTATTTCTTCACGTAATATCACACTAAATAGTCTATGACCTTTAGAAAATAGGTCAAGGTCAGTCAACTGAGACAGGCTTCTAGTCAATCATCAGTTGCATATATACGGTAATTTCCCTATTAATTCACCTTCCAAATTTAATTCGAAAACGGCCGATTTTTCCGCTGTCGTGATTTTGTCCATCCTAATAAAACGAACAAGGGAGCATTTTCAATATCCGTGAAACAATAAATTCGAACACTCCCGTTTTCGCCACGGAGTTCGTGCCGATGAAAGTAAAGTGAATATGTTACTAGAATCTCGTATAGTATATCGGCGTATGCTATTATTTGTAAGCGCAGAGAAACAACAGGGAATAGTACAATATAATCAGACTGAATTACTATTACTTACAGTCTATAAGGAAAAAAATTGATTCAATTAACTCCGCAGTCCTGTAATTTTATCCTAAGTTGATCGCGTTTCGCCGCAGTCGGGAAAAATATATACCACCGCACGTGGTCGAGTGTCTGCACACGGCCCGCTATTGAACCATTCTACAAGTCTTTACGGTGGTTCATCGTCCCTCATTAATTCATGGCCAGAATGAAAAGTCGGTCAGATAACGAAAGTTTCAACCACTTCTCCGCAAACTTTTAACCAAATTACTGAGCTGGTGTAACTTGACTACAATTGTTTTAGAAACGACACTAAAGTCAAAACGCACATGTCGTGCTTTTAGGCGTATCACCTCTTTGTACTGGAATGGGACAAGCCGTTTCAACTCTTGACCTTGCAAATTCCCGCCAAGTTTGTTTACGTTAAACTTTACTATGATGATTTCATTGGCTGAGAACTGTAAGCGGGTCGCAAATTACCTTTTCTGGGGCGAGCACATGATCTTATTGTGTCACTCAAAATAGACTCGTCCATGCCAGACTGCACATGGTTCCACGTGCACAGTCAAAATATAATTAGGTGAGGGATCCCAGATATTACATCAGACCACGTGCGGTCTGTAAATAGACTAGGATTTTCCCATGTCTGTTTTTCGTCGGCATTATTCTCTGTCATTATTTCCTGTACATTTTCGGCCTGCTCGGATTTCGCTGCCTGATAAACTAAACACAAAATTACTTTGGCGACTAAACACTTCATGTAACAAAAATTCAAACTCTGTTTTGTTCAAATATAGTTATCATAAAGACTTACTCTTTCCGGTTTTGTTAAATATTTTATTGTGAATGAAAATATTTCTTATGAATACCCACGAACTTACCAAAATTCCAGCAATCAAAAATTCTTTGGAATTACACCGCGCATTTTCACACTAAGAATCAAAACATCGCTATCGCCATTCCATTTACTCTATATGCTAAACAAATTTGAGAAACATTTAAATGGCATTAGGTAAAGTTTCTGAGATGAGAACTTACCAGTAGCTAATTAATATTCAGAACGATATCATACTTCGACCTATACTTTTTAGTAAACTGTTACAGTACTGGTACCGTAATAGATATTCTCATACTTGAAACAAACAAATCGAAACGTGTATTGCCGACTGACACTCGGTTCTCTTGTACAATCCGCCGTTAATTCTACATTAATTTCGTGTCATAGGTCCGGGATATTTATTCAAGTCCTGGATGGTGTGTGTAAAATCATGCACAGTGAAGACCAAAAAGTATATGACAGTCCGCTAATCTGTCTAAAACTCCGTGATACAATCCTACACAAATTTGCCGTTGGTTCATTTTCAGGGTTCACAACAACAACGTCGACATACCAAACGACTCGAACATGGAATACTCTAATATGTGTATAGTTTTATATTTCCAGAATATTCATTCAATTCCATGTCAGTTAGGTTTCATAATATAGATCATAGCTAATACTGAACAAAAAGGAAGGAATACGTTCAATGTTTTGGCCTACTTTTACGATGTTATTATGGACGCGAATTTACGGGCGTCAGCTCAAAAATCTGCATGATCGTGCTGAACTTGTCACTCGATAAATATGCTTGACTTCCTCGAATAAAATTAGACGCCTTTATCAGGGTAGAGGAGATTTTCTGACATCATACACTGCATTTTATGGAAACTATGATGAGATCTCAAAGTTAATACACGGTAATAAATACGATCACTACGACCACGGCGAAGCGGTCCGCCATTTTGGATTCTCCGTGAAAGTCGGCGCGACATTTAATTCGAACACTCGCGTTTTTCTAGAATTCGCTCAACAAATAATTCGAAAGTAGCCAATTTTTGGAGTGGTGAGTTTCATCACTACATCGCGAATTAATAGGGAAATTACCGTAATATGAATTCGGAGACCCTAGCTATAATCCTTCAAAAAAAATCCAGTAAATATTAAAATTTGACCTTGATAAAGTAGGTAAAGGTCAGTCATTTTCAAGACTTCTTACCCTTCACCCGATGCATATGAGGTATGAATTTACAATACCTGACTCTAATCCTTCTTGAGATATTGTGTCCACAGAAGGACAGACGGACAGACAGACGGAAATACCCTACTAACATTTCACTCAATTACAATTAGGGAGTCAAATGAAGTGCACCATAAGCCACTAACAGAAAGTGCATTACATTGTTAAAAATATGAAGTCCAGTGCACTGCACACAATTATGACTTGGAATCAATCAGACCCATTGGAAGAATCGTCTTTGCACTCAATTACGATGAGAATTCAATTATGGTATGGATCCATGCACAATTACTTGCTGTACTTGTTTACCAGTACACTGATTATGGATATGATGGACAACAACAAAAATGTACGTTCATCCACCTAGTAATGGGATGATCACTACATTTATTGGAAGAGGAAGTTCATGAAAAAACAGAATGTCTAACGGTTTAATATTTTTTTTTTAAATTAAAAGAGTGATTAAATTATATCCAATCCCAAATTTGGAGGATTGGATGTTTATAGTCATGGTATATACTAGTACAGGAGTCTCTCACATCTTGCATTGGAATAAGCATAGTTAGAAGCTATCAATTTCTGCCTTGGATACTTGAAGTATCAACAAATACTTGGTGAAATATGAACAAATACACAGAGCTGTTCATCCATGTTACCTGTGTTCATCCATGATCTGCTGTAGTTTGATGTTGGCCACGATATCTCCAGAAACGAGAATGAAGTCTGAGCGGACCATGGACCTCGAATCGATGTCACGTAATGCATCTCCCATGGAAAGACAGTCCTCCGATACTATGAGGGTCACCACACATGGACTGGATGCCTCGCTCCATTTGGAATTTCTAATGTAAGAATAAAATAAGTTACATGTGATCAATAATGCATAACCAATATGACAATTCATCAAATATCACAGCTTGAATGTTTGATGTCATCAGTTGTAAAATTATGAGGAAAACTGTAATAGAAGTGAGATTGACATCATGATCAGCTTTTATAGATTGTTCAATATATACTTGATTTGTCATTGACAATGACGGTCAATGTTGACCAGAACACCTTTACTCTATTCCTATAGTCTTCCAAACTTAATGACAGTCCATATCTTACCCATTCATATTCATCTGACATGCTTTACAATGCATGCGTCAATTGGATCCCCCACCCCCAGGAATGAGTGGGGGAAAAACCACCTGAGGAAACAGAAAAATGCCCCAGAGGGTGGGGACATGTGGGGGGTTGGCAAACGAGTATAAACATGAATTTGTAATGAGTTACCTCCCTTATACAGCCTACTACCCTAAAAGCCGGGGTTGATGTGGGAGCTGTTTAGGAGAAATGTTAAGGGTATGTGAGGGGTATGGCTTGCCGGACATGCCCCATGGAGTGGGGGCATGTCATAGCAAAATGCATATCCCTTCCAACTCCGTGGGTGGGGTGGGGGATCCAATTGTCACACGCATAACTAACGTGTACAGCACAGTGCACACTATATGCTGAGAAGACAGGTACAAGTCAATGGATAGGATGGAGAAGACTTGTGAAAAGAAGTCCCAGACAACATACTTACAAAATATGTTTCTTGATTTGGTCGGCATGTGCACAACAGAACACGAGTATTTCCTGTACACCTGCTGCAGACAGGAATTCTAGGGTATAGTCCAACAATGGCACATTCACCAAGGGAAGTAGAGCCTGCAAATTACAATCAATGGGAATGACATCCAAATGAATTAACAAACTGTTTATGCTAGATGAAGTTTACTAACTCATCTGATGATTTTATCATATGGTAATGTACATTCAGAACTACATGGTCAAATATATTATATACAAGGCTTGAAGATGTACAGGAGCTATAATCTTGGTGTGTGGGTGTTTTGGGGTCTGAATAACATTGTATACATTAATATGTTTGCATGTACCATGTGTCACTATTCATACAGCTGGTTGATACTGTCACTGATTGTTTGTGTCACTGTTTGTATCACTGTTTGCACATGGTAATGTTTGCATGTGTTGCTGTTCGTATGTGTTACTGGTTGTATGTGTTTGTATGTGTCACTGTTTGTATGTTTCACTGTTGTATGTGTCACTGTAGTATGTTTGTGTCAATGTTTGTATGTGTTAGTCTTTGTAGGTGTCACTGTTTGTATGTGTCACTGTATGTGCCATTGTTTGTTCATGTCACTGATTGTATGTGTCACTGTATATTTGTGTCAATATTTGTATGTGTTACTCTTTGTATGCATCACTGTTTATTCATGTCACCATTTGTATGTGTCACTGTATTTATTGTTTGTTCATGACACGGTTCATGTGTGTTAATGTTTGTATGTGTCACTGTATGTGTTGCTGATTGTAACTGCTAGTATGCCATGACTGTCTGGAAAGTTATATTTATCAGTATATGACATGCTAAAGCAGACCTGCCAAGTCTCATGGAACTTCCATGAGTTACCAGAAATGATCCGTCACCTCCAGAAAACTCTTTTTCAAAAATAACATGGGTTAATTGGGAGTCTCACGGAATTGAATCCAGCTATTTAACCCTGAGTAAATGGTGGTAAAAATTACAGGAGTAAGTTTCACAGAATTTAGACATCAGAACTTGGCAGCTCTGCTAAAGCTGACAAATTTCCTATAAATGACATATGAATGCTTTCACACCAACATCTGGAACAGGATATCTTGTCTGGTTATTCGACGAGATATCTAAATATAGTAGGCCTATGAACATACCATACTGAAAAAGGTAATTTACAGGTAAGCGACTGGGTCAACTGAGCAGATCCCTTTTTCCGACTCATGTAATACTGAATGCACACCTTACTGGTCATCTAAACATAGTAAAAGCCACCATTTCCTTCCCAGAGTGCAATGCAAACATGGGTTTTGCCTCACTCATGGATGATGCTTTAAGTATAGGCGCGGTCTGGAAATTGTGGGAATTTTTTTTTTCAAAGAATTGTTTGCATGATTTCTTCATGGTTCTTGCACTATAGTACAGTTCAGTGATTCTTAGATCCTGGCCTGTTAGCTTCTGGCAATGTCTATGAATAAACTTACAATGATGATTTTTCTGAAGGCCCATGTTGAAGGCATTGCTGTATCAGCTCTTGCTCCTGAAATAGGGGCAATAACTCTTGCTTTTTGCCGCTTTCAGACACCCGACAAGTGGTGAATAGATGGCGTCACGGGCGATCATTTTAAAGATGGCTAACAATTTTGTTTTGGAAGATCAACATTAATAATTTTGTATTTGTTCTGCCATTTATGGAAATGAAACGAGCTGGACAGAGGAAATAAATGACCAGCCAAGTTGACAAATCAGGGTTCATGCACAGAAATTCAGACTGAATTCCAGGACTTTCCATGACCTTTTATTCTCGTCAATAAGCTCACGCATTAAATTAGGGCAATATATTCACAAACTTTAATCATGGTAAAGTAAGACTGGTTTGGTTTGTCAAATAACTGCATGAAACGGCATTCATCTGATTCTAACTGTAAATATTATGAAAATTAGTGGTAAAATTTTGCTTTTATTTACCCTCTACAATGGGGGAAGTGGTCAGCTTTGTTTTGATAATCATTATTCCATGTGTGTACAGAAAAAATTCTGGGGATTAGAGTTAGCGTCAGTATTACTGTTTACAAATTAAAAATCCAGAAAATAAATTATTAAATCATCTTTTGGGGTGAAATATTTCAATAAGTTTTTGACCACTCAAGGGTCTATATATTGGGGTACCGACATTATCCCCCAACGACGGTTTCCCCAGCGACATTTTCCCCACCGACATTTTCCCCCACAACAGTATCCCCACACGACATTTTCCCCAGGCGACATTATCTAAATCGTTATGAATTAAATATTTTCAATTCAAATTCGAATGTCTAGTAATCTATCGGAAAATATCGGCAGTGTTGATGAAGTGATCAAGTAATAATATCAAATTTTTGCCGCTTTCATGCAGCGTGAATTTTTGATCACTTTTCATTCATTGGCATACAATCTTCTTAAGCTACGATCCGATAAATAACTTGAAGTGCAAACTTAAAAAGAAATCAAGTTGGGGAAATGATCGCGACTGCGATTTTCGGCAGATCGTTATTATTACAGCACGTAATATTAGAGTGGGGAAAATGTCGCCTGGGGAAAATGTCGTGTGGGGATACTGTCCTGGGGGAAAATGTCGGTGGGGAAAATGTCGGTGGGGAAAATGTCGGTGGGGAAAATGTCGGTGGGGAAACTGTTGTTGGGGGATAATGTCATGGACTCCTATATATTAAGGGAAATATCACTTTAATGTGACAAACAATAACTTTGCAAATATTTGAAGCATGTATATGGGTGTTTATATGCTAAGGTGTAACAAATATGGGACACTGAAGCTCAAAATATAACATAGACTACAGCTCTTCTTCTTTACATTATTTGATGGCGATATCTCTCAGCTATATTAAAATTATAGAGTTAACAGTCTTCAAGTGTGTTAGTATTCTCAGATCTGTTTTAGTACAACATCACTAAAAATGTTGGACAAACACAGGACGGAAAATGGGGGGGTAAAACAAAACATAATAAGGGAATAGAAAATGGATTTCTACTGCAAGGGGACTTTTAGGACAGTATTTTACATATATGAACACTTTCAGTGTTTGATTTGAAAAATTTAACGTATCTGTGAAGAAATTAGTACAAAGCATGACAAAGTGTCGGACAAACAAAGACGGAAAAGCTGATGGAAACGTATCTTTTTTTAAATTAATAGGCACTTAATTGAAATAAACTATGTTGAAAATTATAAAGTTATGTGAAGAATACAAGGTTCTTCAACTTGATATGAAAATAAAAGTTATTTACTATTTTTAAAAAATATGCCTTTATGCCCCAAAATAGTTGGACAAACTAAGACGGACAATGTTAAACAAATGGGGAGGAAAACCTGTCCGTCTTTGTTTGTCCGACATTTGAAAATACTACAATTGTGAATACCACAAACCAAACAGTGCTTAGGTACAGAGAGGAAATGACTGTGTATCACTATAAGTGTGTATTTTGATGGTCTGCTCTGAATATGCACTCAGAATATGCTGAAAATTTACTTATGTGTCGGACAAACGAGGACGGATTATGTCGGACGAACACTGCCAGGCAATGAAGACGGACACTGCATTTTGGTAGTGTACAGCTAAAGTACATGGGATGGAAGCATAAAATTTGACGCATGTGTCACCCATCACACAAGCAAGGGGCATCACAAACCCCATGAAATATTACTGCAAATAAAGTTAATTAGCATAATTAGTATGTCGGACGTAACATCAGACGGAAAATCTGAAGATTTTTGATAAATCTAATTTTTTTTAAATATGTGTTTGCATTTGTCAGGAACTTTACATTCATGAAAAGACAGAAGGGGCATAACTTTCATTTTAATAAGGTTGGCATCATTAACTATGTAGTTGTGAGTATTTAGAGATCTCTACAATGAGGGCTTATTGGAGGACGGAAAATGTTACGTCCAACCGTGGTGGTTAGCACCTTAAAATTCTTTTGTTAAATCACACTTTTGCCACTTTAATTGTGCATCAATTTCTACCTTTAGATCCATTCCACCTAGTGTCTACAAAGAAAGTCATCTTCTATGTGTAATATTACATATAAAAGCATCTTTTGGATGTCACCATGGTGTATGTCACAATCTTGGTGCAAATATTGGCCTCAAATCAAGCTTAATTAAGTTAATTAAAAACAAATAATTTGAAGTTGAACCTGTTATTATCTTTTCTATCTCCACAACACACAGACAAAATAGTGGCATTTCCAGAAGTTAAAATTTCTTCATATGTAACTGTAATAAGTGACTTCAACATGAAGTGCCTGTTTGTTACACCTTAGCATATTAGTACCCATATGTATATGACTGTTTGTTATTGGCTTGGTCACACAAAGTTTGTTGGAATCTGAATAGGTTTACTTATTTGTAGGTCACAAACCTCCATTTGGCCATTATACCTGATTGGGCAGGGCATGAACAGTTTTTTTTCAGTCCACCTGTCACATGTGACAGGTAAGGTTTTTTTCTACCTGTCCCACCCAAAACTTACTTGTACACTGATTTTGTCAAAATTTCTATATATGCTGAGCGATTTAAGTTTGAACGATGAACACACCGGGGCGTTTGATAAGAAAACTATCCATTGTTGTCCTGAGGATTATATTTTTAATGCCCACCCGCAAACTTTCTTGCATTTCAAAAAGTTTTTATTACCTCATGTAGTAAGAAGACAGAATCACAAATAATTCATTAATTAATTTTGATAATTGCTAAGCAAATGATAAATAATTACTTTCACTGGTCAAATGATAAATAATTAAACCTATTACAAAAAAAAACAATCTAGATTTCCCAGTAGCCTAGCATTCATTTTCATTTCCAATTTGTTTTTGGAAATGTCACATTATCAGGCACGATGACGGAAGCACAGATATGTATAAAGTTATTAGCATTTTACGTTCACGGAATATATCAGTGAACGTACGGTGATTGAGAAGCACGACACAAACAACCCCATGTTGTCTGGTTACAGTGTCGCCCCTGTCGGGCTATCAGAAAACATTCTCTAGATCAGCTTCACGTTTGTAATGTTTGTAAAAAAACTAAATGATATGGTAACATTGGAATTCTTTGGCAGTTGACAAAGAATGGAATTTGTTTCAGTAAAACCGTAGCACATTTTCCGTCATCAGCTTTTCTGCCGCAATGCGTACAGTTTGACAGGCATCCGTCGATAACCTTCTTTTACTCGTTTGTCTAACATCTGAGCGTGGGTTCCCGATCTGTTCACCGTGACCATTGATCTAAAGAATATCCGTGACTTGAAATATACCTCGGCGACTGCCGATCTCCAATGGTCACTTCAGCGATGCAAGCAAATCTGGAGCGTTGAGGTCTAATCGAACGTCGACGCTTGCCGAAGCATAACGAGGCTAAATTTATTTTTAGCTTAGCATGGCATGCTCTCAGCAAAAGTGTGACATCGATTAACAACAACAACAACGAGTTTTTCTCGCTTCTGGCGTTAGTAAAGATCAATGCCTATGAATCCCTGCAGTGTTTCACCTGTCGCTTGGTAGAATTTTTTCCTACCGGTCACTGGTAAATTCTACGTGTCCGCGACAGGTGGACACGTGAACATTTCGCGCCCTGTTGGGCCAGAAATGGTTTGGGACTCATTTTAAAATGTTTCTATAATATCTGACTCTCAAATAATAAGCTTATCAAAACCTCATTTTAAAATTTTAATCGGGAAAAATCTGGGGCAGTTTGATTGGCCACCTCCAAAATTTGCCATAATAATGGTTTTGGGCCGGATGACCCTATTTCTGGTGGTCTTATCTCGAAAAAATGGTGGCGAATGTTTGCTGAATTTTCCATATGTTTGAGCAGAAAGGCCAGGCTACCTGGTGTGGTGGGTTATTTGTGGCGGCAAATATTAGGGAATATAGTTTTTGTAACTGACAGAGTTACCCTCAATAAATAAGTTAATCATGTAAAGGGAGATAACTTGTGTTCGTTTACCAGCTTGCATCAGCCAGAGCACCAACTTTCAGCATTAGGTGTTCTTGAGTTTTCCTCACCTTCCTCATCAGTCTTGCAAACAAAAAGCTTAACAAAAGTGTTGTTGTCGTTGTAATGCTACGCAATCTGCTGTCAGCATGCTGCCACAAGTCACACAGTGACATCTACGGTAGTAAAAGATCCACGTTGTTTAAAAACAGTGTGGACTCTCGTATAAAACAGTTCGTTGAGTGAGATGAGGGAGCAATGACGTATTAAAATTGTAATGACTGTTCAAAATTGAATTGAAACTTCATAATAACAGCATTTCAACTAGGAAGATAAATAATGACAATGACACAATTTCGTGAAATTATGAACAACAACAAATCGGTTCCAACAAATCATAATAATCCCAATTATTGATGGGACTATACTGCCACTGTCAATGACGTCAAAGCAAACTGACCCTCGGTTTTCTTTGAGTGACTGGCGCAAATCTAACGTTGAAACTGTCCGCTAAAACGACAGCTTGAAGAATATCTTCTTGTTTCAAATCTTCGCCGCGACTTTTCTTCCCCGTAGTCGGCGCCATCTTCTCGTGTATAAAGTGAACTCGCCCGGGGGGGGGGGAGTGGTTGTCGTGAAAGACCAACTATTCTCTGTAACTCATATTCATTACCTAGTACATTTATTGCGAAATCTAATTAATGATACATGTCTTGGGACAGTTGGAATGACAGGAGAATGGGAGAAACGCACATTCGCAAACCGTTTTTTTTTAATTGCTCACCTTCTTTCCCATCTCCCCTGTATAGCAAATGGAATGGGCCATTGAGAAAGATTGACTGATTGCCCAAGAGGAAGACTGATTTTGATATCTTACGCAGACTAAAAGAAAACCTCGTCAAAGTTGATGTGATAGGTAAATTGACTGGTTCAGATTTTTGCCATGTCGAAGGTGGGTGGGTGGGGTTCATGTTTTATTCACAGGCACACTCACAATCTTGTGTTGATAACTGGGGTCTCGTACGATAAAAAAACTAATACATACAGTGTGGAACAACAACGACAATGACAACAACAACAACAACATTCAAATAGTTATTTATCAGGGATTCGTGTTTAGAATTAGTGCGCGAGCTAAAAATAGCTCACGTCAAAATATTTAGGAGAGGGTATTTAAAAGTCAGGCTAGTGATTGCAATATAATACAATAATATGAAATAGGCAAAGCCTAGAAACGAACGAAGTATACTTCTTTTGTTCGCTTCTGACTTTGCCTTTTTCGTATCATTTTTTTTTTTTCGCAAACCATATATAGTCACTGTTATATTACGGAAGCTTAGAAGGGACATTGAAAATTATATACATATAGGCGCAGCCTAGTGCGAGTTCTTGGTGATTTCTGATGAAATACTGGCAACCCAAAAGTTTGGAATTGCTGTGGTTGTGGATGATGCGTTGAATATTTGATCAATCGGGAAACGTATTGTTCTTTATCTGACATAGCAGACTGCCTATACCATATAGTATATGTTTCACACATTTCAAGGTCCGAAAATATGAATTATTTTCAGTATAATCAAATACAGTCGATCAGAATTGATACTCTGGATCGGATCTGGGATAAAGTATGTTGATCGAATATATAAACCACAAAATATTGGGATGCTTCTTCATTATAAATTAATTTGAGGAATGAAACTGATAGAATTATTTTAATTTTATCCTTGAATGAAAAATTAAGAATGCCAAACTGTTCGAAGAGAGATATTATTATATAATGGACAGAAATATTGCGATGTTTATAGTTACATATAATCAAATTATTGTAAACAAATGAAAAACAAGCTTGATAGCTTATGAAGCCAGGACATTCCACCTTGAGGACATTTACCCCTGTAGACATTTCCCTAGATATTTCCTCCTTCAAACATTTCCCTCTGTGGACATTCCCCACTCCCCCTCCCCCCTTTTTTTTTTTTGTATTATAACTACAAATGTGTAACACACTGAAATATTTTAAGATACTTTCAACAAGATTTGTATAATTTAGTAAAATATTGTAATAGATATCTTGGGTTTTGCCATGAATTACTTTCTCTTCAACAGGGCACTATTTTGACATGCATAATTCATCTCAGCATATCTGTGCTAATAAAGAATTCCATTGAATTGCGCAAGTGTATGTTACATTATTGATTGTTCGCCTCATGTAGGTGTTTTTTTTTTTTCATTCATGTAGGTTCTAATTAGCAAATAAACATCTATTCTATTCTATCGTATGGATCAAAATATTTATTTATTTATGACTACGTAATAGTTGTTAACGTATAGGATGTATACTACCGGTACCGTAGCTATTGTTTTATCATGCCGAATTATAGAAAATAATGAATAATAATAGAGAAATGCCCCAAATTTGTTTTTGTCAATATTTCAATTTTGTTAAACATTTGTACGAACTCATAGTACAAAAATATATAGGAAAGGGGGGGGGGGGGGGGGGATGCATGTCTAAATATGAGGAATCTGACTTTCTAAAATTTCGTTTTATAAGTTGTTTGAGTTCTTGGTAAAATTTTGCTGTTTGACTTCAAAGCTATTCATGAATTGACCCCTCAGAAGTGTACGGATCTAAACACAATAAAATCTGCAATAAACTATAGCTTGATGAATGTGTTTGTTTTATGAACTTTACTTGCATCTTGGTTGTCCGTACCTATTAATTTAATGTCTAAATCTAGGCCATAATCTGAAGTGAATGGATGATATCTGACGGTTCAGACAATCGCAGTGTCACCGTTTACTTGGAAATGATTTCTTGCCTGTTATATTAAAATCCCCTATTGATAATCAGCTTGTTGTGACCCCCTTCTCCCTTTTCTTTGCGAACTTTGGATGACCTAATTTATCACGCGGACGTCAGCGACAGAACTTGAATGGCTTGATTTTGCTACGGCATAAGGTCACAATTCCGTGGCAAATGTTCATTTTTTAAATGAACAACCGATTATCTCTTTACGAAACATCAGATCTTCAAAGCCTAATAAATAAGCTTGTTATAGATGGACACGTTATACAGCTTTTTCTTGCCGTAGAACTAAATTTTATAAAATTTCTGCACTGATGTGAAGTGCCATTTTCGCGAAAAAGAGGTCTGACCGCATTCTCAACCTGTAACCATTTGCGTGCGCGCATTCGGAACTCCCGAGCGGAAATCTACGAAGGGGACTGATTCTACGCTCGGGGGACGACAACATGAATTTCCTATGAATCTCCAGATGTGACG
>JAVTVY010001453.1:0-36278 GCA_036873755.1 Hanleya hanleyi | reverse complement strand
GAACTGCTTGATAAATCAGTAAATGGTTATCTGAGGTGAAATAAAATAGGTTTGACCCACTTTTCCATGCAAAAAGCAAACATTTTGAAGAAATCTGACGAAAACATCAATTTTCTGGTACACCACATGGCCGCTATTTTGAATTTACCCGTGATCCTCTGCTCGAGGGGGGAGGGGGAGAGGGGTCAAGCAAATATGATAGTTTATATAGCCACGGAGTTTCCGCTCTCATTTTTTTGTCATTCCGGAGATAAATTCCGGAAATTCCGGCGAAAATCAAACTCGGGGGAGGGATTTAGGGGGTCAGGTAGGGTTAATTTAAATTGTGAGTTGATTGTTGAATTCAGTGTTAATGCGGTCGATTCAAAACTCACCGTAAAGTAGGTTTTACCTTCTCCGTTATAAACACCACCAGTGATAATATCTGATCCCGGCATTCCCCCATTGGGTGACAGACCGAACCCAACATAACCCAGCGTCTCCACTTGGACCTCAAATACAATATCTTCTTCGTCAAAATTCCAAAAGACGTGATACTTCTCTTCGGAGTCCAGTACTGCAGAATGAACCAGTTTCTCGTCTCTGTGCGAGATAGATACAGTTGAAGATACGAAACATAGAAAAACGGAAAAAGACCGTAATGATATCCTCATTTTGTCGCTGTGTCTCTGACAATTGCGAACCTTCTTTACGACTTCTCTCCCAGGTTGGTTTTCGTAGGGTTGGCCGATTGAAAGGAGATTATATACCGGTGATATCGTACCGTCTGATTTATTGTACGGTGTACTTGCTATATATAGGGACAAGTAAACAGGGTCGGTACCCATACCCCGGAGAGTGCTCAAACAAATTCAAACTCAAACAAACTCACAAAAGTGAGGACTATGTATAGTAGTTTTTTCAATATTCTCATAATAGATCAGTAACTTCTAAGCTGCATTTACACATTGACAGTCATGTCTTTGCTCTTCGGTAATCGCCGTACACAGATGATGTGTCAGTTTGTGATGATAAACGTGACGTTGGTCACAATATTCACGGTTCATTCGGTACTGTGGTGCTGCTTCTTTGCCCCTGCTAAGTTATCCAAGGTGTTGATCTGGACCAAAATCTGTCTTCATCGAGGCACGATTCATCACGATGAATTGTTACTCGAACACGTGGATGTTGGCACTGGGATAGTAATAGTGCAGTTGATCAGCCTCTGCATGACTTGAAGAAGGTACCCCAAGGCTAGATTCAGTTGAAAGGCGGTGTCTTGCCCGTTAAAATGACTTTGACATACCTACGTAGACGGGCGAGCTCGACCAAACAGTCATCAGAAATCCAGCTCTGATAAAAGCTTGGACTTAAGAATATCTTTGAATATCAATGACGTGTTTAGTGTGAGATATCACTTCTAAAATATTCTCAAAGGAAATCTGTCACCCAGTAACAATGTCAACGATTGAGAATCAAGAAGGTCTTTGTAGATAGCTTTAGCCAAATAATTAGAAATACCGTTCATAAATCTGTCTCACGACAATTACCGCCATTTGGTCTTGGCGGGTAGGCCTACTGTCATATAACTTGACTTCGGCCTCATTTTCAAGTACACAAGTGTATCAGCTAGCGGAGGAACACCGGTGCGCGGCGAGTGGCGAGTGTGACTGTGAAGAAAGTCGCCAATCGCCAGAGAAGCACCGGCGCGTGGCGACTGACGACTTTGTGCCATCTTTTAGCATGTAAAAATTCGCCACTCGCCACGCGGGGAAAACGCGGCGAGTTTGGTCGTATCTACACAGAAAAAAAATCCTTAAAAATTTAAGGAATATTCCCCGACTATTACACCAGCGGAATATTCCTCAACATAACTAAGGAATATTCCTTCCGTGTTAAGGAATTTCCTTAACATGCTACGGAATATTCCTTATTGAATTTTAAGGAATATTCCACTGGTGTAATAGTCGAGGAATAATCCTTAAATTTTAAGGAATTTTTTTTCTCAGTGTATTAACATTGCAAAAGCCGCCACTCGCCACGTCGGAGAAACACTGGTGTGGAGGGTAAGAATATCCGGTGACAAAGATTGTCCGGCCCCTATCTTCTAACCCAGCTAGGACAGTTTTCTCCACATTGGGGACAAGTGTCCGTCTTTGATTGCAAAAAAAATATATATATACATATGAAAAGGGACACTAATCACCAGGACATTCTTATCCATCACACCGGCGCGTGGCGAGTAGCGAGTTTTGACTGTAAAGTAACTCGTCACATTCTGGTTGATCCTCCATTCTTCCAGTTCGGGAACTGGAAGATCTCGTCCAATAAAACACCATCCAAAGTCTGAAATTTGGTTGGCTCTTGTTGAGATGCAGTGTTTTACTCCGAATGAAAGCATGGTCCTGGTTCACAATGACGGTAGTAGTATACAAAGGCTAAATTCAGTCAATAGCGCCTCACTGCGCATGCGCAGAACCTGTGGTGACGTCACAATTGGTTGTGTGCGCATCCGTGTGTGTGTGTGGGTGGTGGGTGCTGGGTACAAGATGGCGGCAATGTGTGGGTGGTGGGTGCTGGGTACAAGATGGCGGCGTGTGGGTGGTGGGTGCTGGGTACAAGATGGCGGCAATGTGTGGGTGGTGGGTGCTGGGTACAAGATGGCGGCGTGTGTGTGGGTGGTGGGTGCTGGGTACAAGATGGCGGCAATGTGTGGGTGGTGGGTGCTGGGTACAAGATGGCGGCGTGTGTGTGGGTGGTGGGTGCTGGGTACAAGATGGCGGCGTGTGTGTGGGTGGTGGGTGCTGGGTACAAGATGGCGGCGTGTGTGTGGGTGGTGGGTGCTGGGTACAAGATGGCGGCAATGTGTGGGTGGTGGGTGCTGGGTACAAGATGGCGGCGTGTGTGTGGGTGGTGGGTGCTGGGTACAAGATGGCGGCAATGTGTGGGTGGTGGGTGCTGGGTACAAGATGGCGGCAATGTGTGGGTGGTGGGTGCTGGGTACAAGATGGCGGCAATGTGTGGGTGGTGGGTGCTGGGTACAAGATGGCGGCAATGTGTGGGTGGTGGGTGCTGGGTACAAGATGGCGGCGTGTGGGTGGATGGTGGTGTGAGTGAGTGCAAGAATGTATTCATCCGCGGTCATGTCTACGAAAAGACACGGACTTTACCGAAGATACACGGACTTTAACGAAAAGACACGGACGTACACGAAAAGACGCGAAGGTGAACGCCATTGTGGGGAACCTCCCACAGACAGGTCAGTACATGCATTTCTATGTTGTTCACGCATAATAAAAGGATTGATCTGTAATCTGTGTTGTTGTTGTTGCTCCCTTTTTTTGGACTAACCCATCAGAATAGTACGTATCACGGACTATACCCGTAGAGCTACATCTGGTCTATAAAACACGTCCCTCTGGATCCCACACCTTCATTTCTACAGAGCCATGGCGGAGATCCAGCCCCATGCGACTCGCATTTTACAGTATGCCACCGTGGTGAATTCATTCACGGTTACCGAGCAGTGGTCCGGTCCATGTTTGCAGATGGCGCCGACAACGAGGGACGACGCCAGATCCTGAACGAGTTCACAGAAGCGGTCCTCCACAGAGTGCACTCGATGGAGAGGCGTGCCATCACTCACCACTACTGGACTATGACAGCCATCCTTGATGCTCGCGCTATGGACCAGGAGCGCTCACGCCAGAACCAGCGGCGGCTGGTTGGCCTCATACTAGTCTGTGCCCTATTCACCCTGGCGCTGTGGTATTGACACTATAAATACGAGGGATGAGACAGAGTGTGTGTCATTCTCCCTTCGACATTTAGAGCAAGCATGTCAACTTATCTACGAGCCATCCTGCCTCTTACACCCAGTGTGGGGTTATACGTCTATCAAGATAAAGTCACCCTGGTGAAAGACGATGAAGTTATTTACTGGGCGCCCGCTGAGATGCTATCGAATACGGTGACGCTACAGCGTGATGGCTGGACTAAATTTAAACGGGTGTTGAGCGGTGAGTTGGACGGAGACCTCATCCACCTGGACAATGCCATCTACGTATATTCCGTACCTCCCGTCCACATACGCCTGGGCCGCTACCAAGAGCCTACGCGAAGTATCAGCCTAAGCCCCTCTGTGTGGTCAGCCTTGGAGAAAGTAGTGCCTATTGTGGACCAGTTGTTTACACCGGACGACCGATCACCCGACCAATTGGCGTGGGTTCGTGCTATGGAAGACGCGGCGGCTGAACCCCATGAACAACTACATGAACCCGACGACGATGCCATTGATTACCCCGCTAGACCCAGTCAGCCCAATGACATGACCACCTGATCCTTTGATCTCACGGGGTTCTCCCTATAAATACGAGAGACAGTGAAATCTGGTACCATTCACGTACTGACCATGACGGAGCATATAGCACTGGCGTATTTCAGCTTGACCCCCGAGGTTTTCCTGCACGTGTATGCGGATAAGGTCGATATCATGGAGGAGGTGGTGGGAGACACGGACCCTACACAACCGTGCCCGGCTCACATTCGTCTGTCCCAGGAGGGCTGGACCAAATTCAAACGGGTGTTGTCTGGTGAACTGGACGGCGACCTCATCCACTTGTGTCACGATGTGTACAACCGACGCGGCCCTTTCTTTGCTCAATTGGCTCGGCTAGATGAGGGTACAGTGCATTTTACCCTTCACCCTGATCTATAGTCTGCATTGGAAGATGCCGTGGTAGATGTGGATCAAGTGCTTATCAAGCGGTCATCAGACGAGTTGGACTGGTCATTTACCATGGACACTGTGAAAGAAGAAAATCAGAAAGAAACTCCGGCTCAAGATATACCCGTTATAAATAAACGATAGAGCCAGGGTCCATCATCATTTTGTCACCATGAAGCGCTGGGAGAAGGTGTTGGATAACTTATACTACAGTCCCGACAGTCCGGTGGCCTATAGTGCATTGTCGGCTCTCTATCGAGCGGCCAAACCCCAGGGGGTACAACGTGCCCAAGTCCGAGATTGGTTAAGAAGACAAGACACCTATACCTTACATCGATCTGTCCGTCGTCATTTTCTACGGAACCGGGTCATCGTGGGAGGAATATATGCCCAGTGGCAAGCGGATTTGGTCGATATGAGCGCCTTTGCCAAACACAACGATGAGAATCGGTATATCTTGACGTGCATCGATATCCTATCCAAGTATGCGTGGGTGGTACCTATCCGGACGAAAACGGGGGCAAATCTCATAGCGGCGTTCAAAGACATCTTCAAGACCGGGCGCAAACCTTTGTATTTGCAAACCGACGAAGGCACGGAATTCCTCAACAGACCGTTCCAAGCCTTTCTCAAGAAACAGAATGTGTTTTTCTTCCATACGTACAACGAGACCAAGGCTTCCGTGGTGGAGAGGTTCAACAGGACATTCAAAGGCCGCATGTATAAATATTTCACCTATAAGAATACAAAGCGGTACATCGATGTTCTCCCGAAACTGGTGAGGGGTTACAATCGAGCATATCATCGAAGTATAGAGAGAGCCCCCATTACCGTGACCCAACGCAATGAAGCCCAAGTCCGGCGTGTCTTGTACCCCAGGCCATCGCAGCGAACGACGAAGGCGGTGTACATGGTCGGGGACCCTGTACGGATCAGTAAAGTCAAAGGCAAGTTCGAGAAAAGTTACTTGCCCAACTGGAGCGATGAGCACTTCCTGATTAAACGGCGCCTACCCCGACAGCGGCGAGTCTATGAACTGGAAGATCTCCAAGGCGAAACGTTGCTGGTGACGTTTTACGACACGGAATTACAGCCTGTTGTAAAAACACAGCAAGACTACTACACGGTGGAGCAGATTTTGAAAACGGAACGTCGACGTGGCAAACTGTTTCATTTCGTAAAATGGCAAAGCTGGCCCAGTTCCTTCAATTCCTGGGTCGCGGCCAACCAGGTGAAACGACTATAAAGCCAGACACCACTGCCGTCCTCCTTCATTCCACGTCCGACCCCAGTGATATGGACCAACAGCAGCTTCCTCCGAAGACAGCGTCTCGCAAAACGCGCAAAGCGCAAGTGGTCTTTGGGGTGCTATTGCTAACCCTGCTGAGTGTGTTGTACGGAGGTGTGTTTTACGACGTAGCCTATGTCAGTACGTTACTTAACCAACTGAGAACACCAGCCATCAGTGAAACGGGTCTACAGAGAGTACCAGTCGTATCGAGCCCAGTCACCACCACCACCACCACCACCACACCCCGCGTACAAGCCACGTCGAGCTCTACACTTACACCAAGTACACCTACTACGTCTCAAGACCCACCGGATGTCATCCCTCACAGTGAACCGACAACGACGACGACCACCCACGTTGTACCCACCCCCAGCACCATCTCTGAACGTGAACAGACAACGACGACCGACGTTGTATCCACCACCACTCCAGTTCACTCGTACGAAATTTACAAGAGCGGGTTACCACGACAACGGATACACCTCGAACCATGGACCCTGGGTGGCAGCATCCCTTCACTTGCGTCATCGCAGGACCGACGGGCTCCGGCAAAACGCACTTCGTCAAGAAGCTCCTTCAACACGCCGACAGCATGATCACTCCACCCATTGCCAGAGTCGTGTGGTGTTACGGAGAATGGCAGGAAGCGTATGCAGCAATGCCCCACATCACGTTCGTGGAAGGCCTACCTAACCTGGCCGATTTGGAACCCGACACCTTGGTGGTTCTGGATGATTTCATGGCGGAGACGGATGCGCGGGTCACCCAACTCTTTACCAAAGGCAGCCATCATCGACGGCTCAGCATCATCTACATTGTGCAGAATCTGTTCAGTAAAACAAAGAACATCGGAATATCAGCTTAAATGCCCACTACCTGGTGGTCTTCAAAAACCCGAGAGATACCACTCAACTGCTGCACCTGGCGAGACAGATGTATCCCAGCCGCACACCGTTTGCGTTGGAAGCCTTTAAAGATGCCACAACCCTTCAGCACGGGTATATGCTGTTCGACCTCAAGCAAGCCACCCCCGACCACCTTCGACTACGGACCGGCATCTTTCCCGGAGAGACCCACCACGTGTACATGCAAAAATAATGTAAACACACCCACAGTGGCGCCCCCAGCTGGGGTTTGTGTGTTTGATGATGGGGAATAATAAAAAGAATGAATACCACAGCAGGGTTGACTTTGTCTGTGAGGTGGATGTGTGGCAGAGTTATAGTTTGAGTTAGTTGTTGCAACAGAATGTCTGCATATATCGAATATCACTTCCACGTCGTAAAGATTGAAGACGCACCTTCACCTGTGTTGAGTCTGAATCGTATGCGTGGTGCGGACCTTCACCTCAAGACGCGCCTGTATGAGATCGGTACGTTATTAAAGGCAACGTCCAATCGATCCATTGTGGAAGATCAAGTTATTAAGATGTATTAGGATCAACCCAGCTCCATAAGGATCCCTCAAACACAAAAGAAAAAAGGTGTTACAGAAAGGCGGCTTTCTCGGGGCCATCTTAGCACCGTTGGACGCTTCCGTGTTGGGTCCAGTATTGGGTGGACTCTTCGGCCGACAATGAACCACACGAAAAAAATGGTCCTCGTCGAACCACGGTTCCTGCAAAACCTCCAATCACCCTACCCTTTCCCACCTACGGTGAAGACCATAAACAGCCTCGATGGAGAGATGCAACAGATCTTACAGAGACCGGGGTTAAGCGACAGTGAGAAAGTACAACGGTACAATGAGACGCTTCAACGGTACATGACGTTCATGGACCAATACAAACCCTGTCTACCCCAGCAACAGCGCCACCACCACCACCACCACCACCACCACCACCACCACCACGTGACAGACCGCTGACCTCAGCACCGTTCCAACAGCCGCCATTACCAGGGGTAGCCCCCACAGCCCCACACTGTGTGGAAGACGAAGTGCTGAAGAGTGTACCTGCATCGTTCAAGAAACAAGCTGGCCTGGTATTACAACGGATGAAACAGAATCCTAACATGACTTGGAATGATAAAGGCGAACTCCTGGTACAGAATCAGGTGGTCCCCGGCACCCACATGGCGGATTTAGTGAATGATCTGATGCGTCAACGCAGATCGCACACCGATCCTCGAGGATGGGAGGTCTTCGCTCAAGGCTTGAAAGACATGCATGTATCACAGGAATTGGTGGGGAACCCCCACCGCTGGGCCTTTATGCAGCAAACCCAGCAATCGCCGAGTCGTGCACCACGACTCTCACCACAACCTTCTTGGGAAGCCGACTGGGAACCGGAGTCACCCCCCAAAACTCCACCACCATCACAACGGGCACCTTCTTTTCAGACCTTTAAAAAACCACCCTCGATCAGGACACTCCACATCTCCAGAGCCGTGACACGTAGCAAGTCAACGCGACGAACACGACGCCGGACACAACCGCCCAAGGCCTGGAACACCTATTAAAACCAACAGCAGCAGCAGGACAGCTCAGTCGCCATGTTTTACCTGACCCTACCCAGTAACAGTTCGCTGGATGTGTTTCCTGACAACACCGTGGCCAAGTACGTCTCCCAGTTACCGCAACCGTTACATTTACCTGGTCGGTGGGAATGCGGCCTCGTGGATATCCAATACCCTTACTCGTGGTACAACGTGCGAGCCAATGAAGTGTGGTACGAGGTGACCTACGAAGGCAAAACACCCGACTCACCCTGCCCGAAGGCCAATACGATACCCCCAAAGAGTTCATGGGTGGGCTGTCAAGACTGATGCATTATAAGGCGCTACGGGGGTGACGAATACTTCAAGACCCATCAAAGCCTATCCCTTCAAGAATCACGTGGACTTCGATTACAACGCACACAACGACAAGGCACAGCTTATCGTCTCCGGCAAGGCGAGTGTCGTATTGAGTGCTATCCTACAGCAAATGCTGGGTTTCGATCTAAAGACGTTCGCTGGTCCCACCGAACACCATGGCGAGATGCCGATGGATATGAAGTCGGGTATGTACGGACTCTACGTCTACTCGGACGTGGTGGACAACCACATCGTGGGCGATATCACCACACCTCTGTTACGGGTGGTCCCCATTAAAAAGACGTATGGAGGTCAAGTCACCCACAGTTTCACCCACATGCTCTACTTGCCCGTACGACAAACTGACATCAACACGATCACGGTGGATATAAGAGATGACACGGGACGACCGGTAGCATTCGAACGAGGAAAAGTGGTGCTGACACTTCATTTTCGACAAGCACGTGCTCCCCACTTTGCATAATGAAAGTACCTTACGAGTGCGATGCACGCAGCTATGCCGACTATTATGCTCAACAGGCCGGGGGTGGCTTTCCGGTATTTAGCGGTGCACGCATGCAACGAGGACATGGTCTGGGGAACATACTCAGCAGCATTGTGAAAACGTTCCTGCCCTTGGTGACGCGTGGGGTGAAAGCAATCGGCAAACAAGCGGTACGCAGTGGACTGCAAGTGGCCGGTGATGTCTTGGGGGTACGGCACCCAAAGAGTCCTTGAAACGGCGGGCCAAAGAAGCGGGAGGCGTCTTGGTGGCCAAAGCACAACGCACCGTTGGGAATAAAAGAGCTGCCCCACCGAGACCACGCACCAGTCGACGACCGACCCAGCGACGACGCACATCCAAGAAGACAAAGGATATCTTTTCTTAAAACATGGCCTTAATCCACGCCGAGTCCTGCCCCTCCATCAACAGTGAATTTGATTTGTGGACCGTGCCGCCCACACAAACCAGTGTCGAACAAGGATTATGGGTGGAGCATCTCCCGCTCTCCAGCATCAACGAAACCGGGCCCATCGAGTTCACCATCAGTAATGCGAATACGGCCTATGTGGATTTAGCCCATACCCACTTGTATGTGAAAGCCAAGGTGGTCAATGGAGCTGGCACCAGAATCGCTGACCAAGCAACGGTGGGCCCGACGAATCTCTGGCTGCACTCGATGTTTCAGCAGGTGGATATTTTTCTCAGCGACAAACTCTTCAGTGACTCCACCAACACGTACCCCTATTGAGCCTACATCGAGACACTGTTGTCGTATGGCCGAGAGGCTAAAAATCTCAGCTGACAACCGCTTTATTCTACAAGGACACGCCCGAGCACATGGACACGGCGGACAATGGGGGATATAACAAACGGAAGGCTTTCACTGCGAACAGTGCCTCGGTGGATATGATGGGTCGACTGCATGCAGACATGTTCATGGAAGACCGGTACCTCTTGAACAAGATCCCCATCAAAATCCGACTGATACGGGCGCCTCCGACCTTCGCCTTGATGGCCACTAACGTAGAGGGGCATGCAGCGGACTATAAGATTGTCATCCAAGACGCAGTCCTGTATGTCCGAAAAGTGAAACCGAATCCAGCCGTTCAATTGGGACACATGAAAGCCTTGGAAACAAAACCAGCCCAGTACCCTATCCGACGTGTACAAACCAAAGTGTTCTCTGTGTCTGCTGGAAATATGAGCGCCAACAAAGAAAACCTGTTCCTGGGGAACTACCCAAGCGATTGATCCTGGCCTGTGTGGAAAATACCAGTTTCAGTGGAGCCTACCCAGAGAATCCGTTTGACTTTAAACATTTCGGCATCAATTTTGTGGCCCTGCATGTGGATGGACAACAGGTGCCAGCCACGGCCTTAACCCCGAACTTTGGGCGGAGGAATTTCATTCGAGCCTATCAGAGCCTGTTTACAGCCACCGGTCAAATAAACCAGGACGAAGGGAATATGATCAGTCGGGAGGACTACGGGAACTGATACACGTTGTTCTGTTTCGATCTGACCCCACCTTAGAGAACGACCATCAGCTGGCCCTGACCAAGCAAGGCAATTTACGGTTGGAAATCCACTTTGCACGAGCCCTGGCGACCACCGTCAATGTGATCCGCTACGCCGAGTTTGACAACATCATTCAAGTGGACAAGGCGCGCAACGTCCTGTGTGACTTCTCCACCTAACATGGATACAGACCAGATAACCACCGTGCTGGAGAATGACCCAGAGACACGTAGGGTCTTTCAAGGGGTGTTCGCCCGAGATGTGTTTCCATTAGACCGTATGTATCCGGCTGCTTACGTTCTCAACACGGACCCGATGGATCGACCCGGTGAACACTGGGTGGCCGTGTACTTGACAGAACAGCAGGGGGAATATTTTGACCCGTACGGTCTGCCACCCCTCCATCCCGATTTAACAGACTTCATGGATCAAGGCACAGAGACGTGGTGTTGGAACAGTCAAACGTTGCAAAGCCTGACCAGTGGCGTGTGCGGACAATATTGCTTGTTTTACCTGTACCATCGATGCCGGGGAAGACCCTTATCTACTATCGTACAGATGTTTGACGAGTACCCCAGGCCGAGGACCGCGATGTACTCGTCTATGACTGGGCCGCCCATCATTTCAATGTACAAGCCCCGTTCTGGGCTTAAGTTAATGACAAGCCCCTTGTTCTGGGCTTAAGTTTACAAGCCCCTTGTTCTGGGCTTCAGTTAATTACAAGCCCCTTGTTCTGGGCTTCAGTTAATTACAAGCCCCTTGTTCTGGGCTTGAGTTTTCACGTGGTTGTTCTCACGTTGTTGTTGTTCACTGAATAAAAAAAAATGAGATCTCACCAAAAACCCCTGTCTTGTGTGTTTTATTCCTAATGCATCAATGCCCAATGTGGAGATTCAGTCAAACTGAAATCAATGGTGTAGGATGGGGCCAAAATGTAACCCATCAAGTTTAGAATGCAAGAGCACTATAGTAAAAAATAGAGAGCCAATGAAATCAGCCTACAGACCAAGTACGTGTCTTTGGTCTAGGTTTGGAGCGGGCATTTCATTGAGGTACGTGTATACGGTGAGTGAAGAGACTCGTCCAACACGTATAGATTATGTTGATGACTATAAGTTCTAGGTAACCCATCAAGGTTAGAATGCAAGAGCACTATAGTAAAAATAGAGAGCCAATGAAATCAGCCTACAGACCAAGTACGTGTCTTTGGTCTAGGTTTGGAGCGGGCATTTCATTGAGGTACGTGTATACGGTGAGTGAAGAGACTCGTCCAACACGTATAGATTATGACTATAAGTTCTATGAGCATAATGCATGAAAGTGGCTTTGAACACCGTATTAGCCAATCAGTGGCCTAGAATGGAGCCAAAGGTAACCCATCCATGTCCAGAAAAACATTACCCGGGTATACAAGAACCCAGATGTAGGCGCGGACGTCAGCGAAAGCACACCGTGAGTACCCCAATTCGATTGGCTGATTGTTCGATCGCTGATTGGTTCTTTTTCTCGACCGCTGATTGGCTCTTTTTCTCGACCGCTGATTGGTCCAAATGGAACTGCCCATCTTTCCCAGGTTCATCTAGAATCCCCCCTTTTTTTGTGCTCAAGCTCTGACTATAGCGATGCCGCAACATTGTCTCATTGGACATTGGACCGTCTGACCTGGAGGTGACCCTTTGACCTTTTGACCCGCGTCCGCGCGCGCACTGCCGGGGATGACGCGAGCGCGCGCGCGCGCTGCGGGGCGCTGGGGCGGGGCGGGAAAACACCCCGGCGGTTGAACATTGGAACTCTTGTGGGTTTGGAGGATGAACATACGGACGTCTAAGGGAAAAAATTGGAACTCTTCTATGTTTGGAGGTAGTGTTTAGTGAAAACCCGGAAGTGACGTGACAACCCACGTGACCTGCGTATATACTCCTGTAAAATAGAGCCGATTTTATTTCTTTGGAAGGGGCAAGGTCAATAGGACTTGCGCTTTTTATACTACTAAACTGTGAAGTAGATTACATCTTACATAGGCCTTAAGGCCGTGATATGCATATGAAGTATTCTGGGGCATGGTCAGTACTTTCCAATTTTCCCTTCGTCTACTACTCGCCGATTTTTTTGATTTTTTTTTATTATTATTTATTTATTTATTTATTTATTTATTTATTTCCTCGAGAGCTTTAAAATAAGACCTCACTCTACCCAATCGGGCCACTAGTGCTCCACCTAGACTCCAACATGTCCACCCCGTATGGATTTATACATACTAATATCCCAGTATATGAGTGTATATGGGTCTATATGGATCTATATACAAGCCTACCCGGTACTTTCATAGTTTTTTCCATCGTATTCTACATGATCAACCTCATAGCTCATAGTAAAAGCCATAAAAAAACCGACCACCCCTATACCCATACAGGCCAAATATAGCGGACATCATCTTCGCCTGGGAATTGGTCTAGTCCGAGTTGTCTCCCTTGCACCAAAGCGTATAGATGGGACTGTGGTTTGGCTGGCGCGATTATCCGGGCAAATTGACCTTGAGCAGCCATTTTGTTAGCGTTTGTTAAAATTTTCTTGCTGTTTTACCGCGCCCCGGGTAGGCATACGGAGGACGATTTCACTGATCATTGTGTTGTTTTCTGAGCTGGGGAACATTCTCTGTCGCAGTTTATAACGGAACTTTCTTCCTTTCGGTGTCCGCTGAGATCAATAATGTGACGAAACTCTGCATCATTCATCGCCTGCATGTATACCCGTCACACGTGGACTGTAATCGAGGGAGTGTGCTGTGTTGTGTTCGAGCGGACGCATAAATTTGTGTGATATCAGACAGGAAACGTGAAAATTGATATTCTTTCACAGATTTCGAAGTGTATACAGTTCTGGTGAGCTGAACGCAGCCTTTATGAGCAGCGATTGAACGATGATGTAGGCCACCGAACAGGTTTTGTGGAATCAACATTCTGTAACACTCCCCCCTCCCCCCTTGACTGGAGGGATTTTATCGGACATCTGCAGTACGGAACGCTATTTGTTGCATACATTCGCTTATCGTGGCAGTCCGTATAATTTGTCAATTTTTGTGTTTGGTTTCGTGAGAGAGGACGACATTGGTTTTCATCAGTGCAAAACTCCCGCCCCCGACCCGCACCACAACAGTGAAAGCTGGTGGATGAAATTCTACTCCACGGGAACGGTAACGAATGAATGGAATATCTTACCAAACTCTCAGGTAGGATGTGGGTTTCAGGAGTTCACCGGGTGTGACAATTTCTTTATAATGATTTGTGATAAAAGCGGGTAAAACCTAATGTCAAAATCTCGTTGAAGGTCACGGAGATGTCGATTTATTGCTGATCAGCTGATTTCCAGGACAGACAGACATTATCTCGGCTCTTTTCTCTTCGAAATTCTTGTAATTTTCTCAATACAAATAAATATTTAAATTGACTCTGAGTTTTCTGTTGGCATTATTTCAGCAATATTATGCACTAAAATCTGATGATTCGAAATAAAACTAGGAATTTTTTTATCTTTGGGCAATGGTAACACAACACTATACAGTGTGCATGGAAAAAATTTTTTTAGCAGATACCACCATATTGCACTGACTGACACCGGCCGCCATCTTGTACCCAGCACCCACCACCCACACGCCGCCATCTTGTACCCAGCACCCACCACCCACACACACCGCCATCTTGTACCCAGCACCCACCACCCACAAGCCGTCTAGACTATAAATAACGTGTAGTATGTTCCCATTTATTCACAAAATACGATTATAACGACTTCAACTTTCCAAACAACACCACAACCATGCTCTTGGGCCGAAGTAACACGCCTCAACGAACAGATTAACGGTATGAGACATGAATGTAATGGAAGCTGAGATTTCAAAACAGCAAAAAGAACGACATAAAGAAGAAAAAAATCAAGATGCAGCGTGTGTACAGATGAAGAGAGCCAGTACGCAGTATATTGAAAAAAATGGGCGAGGGAGGGGAGGGGGAGGGGGGGAAGGTTGGTGGAAGAGCCAAATTTTTTTTTTATTTTAAAAAAAAGGAAAAAAAGATTCATGGAGCCAAAAAAAATCTTTTTCATTTTCTATGTTTTTTTTACAATTAAAAAAGGGTTTGAAAAAAGGGGTAACGGGGGGAGGGGGGAGGATTGGTGGAAGAGCAAAAAAAATTTTTTTTTTGGGGTAAGTGGGTCGAGTGAGGTATCAAATTGAAGCTTAGGTGAAGGAGCATCTGATGGACTGGGTGTAGGGTTGAATTAGGGTGATTCTGCGCATGCGCGGCGGCCGAAGGGTATGAAAATAGACGTTTTGGCATCTAGGGGAGCCCCTAGTGGACCGATGGGGTCGAGTGAGGTATCAAAGTGAAGCTTAGGTGAAGGAGCATCTAATGGACTGATTCCATACCCAGGTCACGCCCGATTCACGCAGATCGGAAGTGACGTCATACACCTGCGCACAACCGTGATGGAAAAAATCCAGAACCAAGTCAGTACATGCATTCCATACAGGCAGACGAGGTCAAAATACTCGCTTCTGATTGGCTGTCAAAGGTGACGATATGCAAATTTTTGAGGTCAAAGGTCAATGGTAGTGAATATACACACTCTATACTGGATATGACCTTGAACTGATCACGTGACCTCCCCGTGAGGGAAAAAACCCCAGAACCAAGTCAGTACATGCATCCCATAGTCCCAGGTCACGCCCGATTCACGCAGACCGGAAGTGACGTCATACACCTGCGCACAACCGTGATGGAAAAAACCCAGAACCAAGTCAGTACATGCATTCCATACAGGCAGAATGCAGGCAGGCAGACAGGAAGGCAGGCAGGCAGGGAGGCAGGCAGGCAGGTCAGGTCAGGTAAGTCAGATTGCAATGAATACACCCCTTTCCCTAAAAATCGACCCCTCTTATACGTTTTTCTACAATCCGCCATCTTGTACCCAGCACCCACCACCCACACATTGCCGCCATCTTGTACCCAGCACCCACCACCCACACATTGCCGCCATCTTGTACCCAGCACCCACCACCCACACATTGCCGCCATCTTGTACCCAGCACCCACCACCCACACATTGCCGCCATCTTGTACCCAGCACCCACCACCCACACATTGCCGCCATCTTGTACCCAGCACCCACCACCCACACACACGCCGCCATCTTGTACCCAGCACCCACCACCCACACATTGCCGCCATCTTGTACCCAGCACCCACCACCCACACATTGCCGCCATCTTGTACCCAGCACCCACCACCCACACATTGCCGCCATCTTGTACCCAGCACCCACCACCCACACATTGCCGCCATCTTGTACCCAGCACCCACCACCCACACATTGCCGCCATCTTGTACCCAGCACCCACCACCCACACATTGCCGCCATCTTGTACCCAGCACCCACCACCCACACATTGCCGCCATCTTGTACCCAGCACCCACCACCCACACACACACACGCATGCGCACACAACCAATTGTGACGTCACCACAGGTTCTGCGCATGCGCAGTGAGGCGCTATTGACTGAATTTAGCCTTTGTATACTACTGACGGTCGACAATAAATACCTGCCCATGTTGAACCAGTATTGTTCGATAGAAATCAACGACGGTCAAACAATTAATGTCTTGCCCCTACACTCGCAGTGTCTAATGAGTCTGAAGTTATTTTCCAAATCACCTTTCCAAATATAAATCCTAGTCTGCGTTGTGACAATAAGAGGCGACTCTGCGTTGTGACAATGATAGCGAGCATGTTGACGCCTATTGTCACAACTGGAAACAAGTAATTATTTGAGGCAAAAATATATCACACATGATGTATATGCGTCATTATTGGTTGATTCTGCTTGCAGAGTCGCCTGCTAATGACGCAAATACATTAGCTAGCGACTTGTCCCATCATCTACTTCCGTCATCGTCTACACACCAAGAGCTAAACTCAAGAGCTCTACACACCCACACGGTATATTCGGACCCAGGATGGCCCCCTAGCTATCTCCCCCAAACTTCCAACTCATGCCGCCTGCGCACCTCCAACATGACCACTACTCTACCACTAATGATATCACCAATGACACCATTTCTGGTCCAAACCATGCTAGTCTGACCCTCCTTCACGAAAGCTTCAATAGGACACCTCATACGTCCCATTTGGACCACGGATGGTCCTTATATTTCCCAAACGCCCATCTCAAATGCCCTCTTTCGATACTACTGTTCAACTGCGCCTGCGTAGCATTACGTGACTTCCAATAAAATGCATACCAGTCATCCTCTACATGCCGAGAGTTACAAGATGATACCTTACAGGATCAATTTAGACCACGGATGGTCCCTCGATTCTATACCACTGCAAGACAGCGCAGAATGATGAAACCGTACAAAATCACCAGGCCAGTCGGACGCTGCTCTGCGAGTGCTGAAGTTTGACACCCTACACGGCCCATTCGGACCAAGGATGGTCCATCTCAACCCCAAAACGCCCATTCAAATGTCATTTTCCCCACTATTTCCTGTTTGCGCATGCGCATATGGACGACAGTCTACACCAGTCTAGTCGGGCGCTGCCCCACGAGTGCTTCAAACTGACACCTCGCATTCGGACCACGTCGACCTCAAAACGTCCGTTCAAATACCCTTTTTCTACTGCGCATGTGCAGATGGACGGCATTTCCACTACACACCAGTCCAGTCGTACGCTTCCCTATGAGTGCTTCAAACTGGCATCTCACACGGTCCAATCGGATCAATATTGGTCCATCTCTACCCCATAACGTCCACTCAAATACCATTTTTCTACTGCGTATGCGTAGTCAGACCTTTTCAGCAAAAGTCAACCCACGAGACGTCTAGCTCCCATCGTCTTATACAGCGTGAGACAGAAAAAATATGATGCCACACTCCATACCACAAGGAGTGGGTGGGGCTATACAATAGAAGTATATGTCAGGGAGAAAAGGTATATTAGGGAATATGGTTCTGCATATAGGATATCTCTCGCTGTATGTATGAACCATCTTCACAAGTACAGAGGGTTTACCTGGACATTTTTGGTGATTCGAATGAGTTCTTGAGTCGATACCTCTATTATACAATCTCGTACATTTATCCCCCGCGTTTGTTTTGAATTAGCATGTCGGTATCCCAGGCCTGCGGTTTTTGCTTTGACTTCCGATGTCGATTTCAGCTTGACATCAAAGTAGTATGGCCCGCGATGAAATTCAAACCTGTCACATCTCATACCTTGCAGCGGATTGGCCTAATCAACTAGCTTAGCGCGTTCACTGATTGGGTTGGTTCAGATCTATTTATATCCAGAACTCGTATGAGTAAGATCGATACACTGGCTCGCGAGGATGCTATGACCAGGCATGGGGATTCTCCTGGGGATTTCCGTTCTATCCCAGAAGCTATCGCGGAATGTTCTGGAAAAAAACCCTATACGGCTCCACCAATCAGAATAGTCACTTCAAGTGTGGGTTGGCGATTGGCTCGCTGCTTTTCCTTCAATGCATAGACGAGTAATTTGATGCACCTCATGATAAACAATAGCGATTGCTTCTGCAGGCAGAGTCGCCTACTAATGACGCAATTACGACACCAGCTGGAGACCTGACAACAGCTAATGACACAGTTGTCGCAATTTTACTTAATTTTGCGTTGTGAGGTCAAAATGACACCATAATGAAAGATCGGGTCCACCTTCCAAATTATTTGCCACACTTTTTTTTGTATAGATATCCGAAGTCTCATACTTCAGTCACAAAATGCACGATTCAACCAAAGACTACTGGGCGACTACCACTACCACTATACCATTGGGTCAAGCTCTACTAGAAAATGTAAAGGAAATAAAAAATAATGATGGTCGCCATGATGACGTCACAGTGACGATTCTTCTGTCAGATTTTGTGTTTATTCGCAAAAACTGCATGATAAATTAGTCAATAACAATCTGATGCGAAATAAAATATCATTTGACCACTTTTCCTCGCCGAAAAGAAGAAATTTTGAAAGAAAAATGACGAAGCATCACTTTTCTGATACCCCACGTGGTCGCCAGTTTGAATTTACTCATGATCCTCTGCTCAAGGGGTTATGCAAATAAGCTCAGATATGAACCTAATATGATAAAGTACACAGTCAGGGAGTGTCAGCTCTCAAGTTTTTGTCGTTTCGGATATAGGATAGAGTCCTGGTAGGGTTAACAGCTACACTATCAGTAAGTGGTAATGATGATCCGGGCTAAATTGTCTGCTTTACACGCGACATATCACCCACTATGGAGCATCCGCACCAGTCCGGTTGCCGGTTGCCGATGCCCGGATCCCTGTAGTGTCTATTACCAGTAAGGAGCTTGCCAGTTATCATTTCAGCGATTCAGCCGTGCCCACGACTTTATTCATTAGGACCCTGTTGATTGAAACTTCCTACACACCTCTACAGACTGCACACCTCTGTAGACACTTTAAATCAATCGTTGGACGAGAAATAAATATCTATCTCGCTAAAGAGAAAATACATCTGATCTTACCGCTCCGACGACATAGGTGTCAAAACAAATACCGGGGTACTCGGATATCGACATCTGGATTCAAGACAACCCCGGACAGATAAGGTCACCGCAGATAGAGACTTCAATCCTAGTAAACCAAGATGGTTAGTCAGGGAAATACCATCTAGGTGCGAGGCTTATGAAAAGTTCGTTCGAAATCTTCGCCGATATTCTACGAGATCTTATAAATACGCCAATCACGACAATTTCTGCCTTTTCACTTTGACAGCGGTTGACGTTTAGTTCACGGATATTAACATCTTCGCACGACACGATGTTTTGATATTTTCTACCGCCTGTTTACGTTTACCACGCAAACTGTCTGAAAATGATGCAATATTTGGAAACTATTTCCCGATAATATTTACTGTATTGGTCCACGTGCTACGGTGTGTAATTACTGTGGGCGTGATTTTGAAATTGGTTCACCAAGCTAGCCACCTGGTTGGCCAACAAATGTAGTTTGAAATTCGCAGGGGATTTATATAGCGCTAAAGTCAGAAAAAATATTCTCTGAGTTTACTGAGATTGACCGTACTCGTGTACGTTAGCGTCGAAGAATCGAGTGAGTGAGCGTGTCAAGTTTAACGTCGCTTTCAACAGTATTTCAGTCATATCGCGACGATCGAAGGATGGATCGCAGTCGCGATTTATTTTGACTGGGTTCGCGCAGTTGACTTGGTAAGGGCGTGGATAGTCGAGGAACCATATACTATACCCGATTGGGACAGGTCGGGTCCAACTTATATGGGATATGCGTGGAGATAGACATATCATCGATCTCCAACAATAACACACGATAATTACATACGAGAAGACTATACTGTTCATTGTATATGAGTGTCGTTGAACAGAAGATAAATCTACAGTTCGTTTCCCCAATATTAAAGCTATCAATTTTCATTGCATTACAACATCATAACGTTATAAGAGCATCTATGTACATACCAATTGGAAATATATTCAATTAATTTAATCAATTTATGTGCAATCTCTATATGTTTATGGTATTAGTTGAAATCGACTTCGCGTCTTTTTCAATTTCAGTGAGCAGATAGATAAAAGGAAAGGTTTTTGCAATAATTCTGCAGATTTGATACCGCAACTGGTTTAGGATTAACACACACAGCCTATCAGCACCGTCCTAACATACTGTGATGTCAGTAGTGTACAAAGGCTAAATGGAACCATATTTCACCCGGATGTAGAGGTCATTTGGGGCGGAAACGAGGCGGGAGGAGAGGTCAAGTGCAGTATAGTTCCGGCAGAAGGACCAAAAGCTACCTTCAGCACAGGAGAGTTCCAATTGTTGGAGGGGATGTATTCAGGATGTATTCATCCGCGGTGATGCGGTCTGCCCGCGGTTTTGGCGGTGATTCGGTCTCGGGGAAAAAGCTTCCGCGGAGAAAAAGTAGTCCCTAGATAAAATGGTCCGATTGGGTCGAGTGAGGTATCAAAGTGAAGCCTAGGTGAAGGGGCATCTAATGGGCTGAGTGTGGGGTTGAACTATAGGCCTTCTGCGCATGCGCGGTGGCCGAAGGGTATGAAAATAGCCGTTTTGGGATGTAGGGGAGTTACTCATGGTCCAATGGGGTCGAGTGAGGTATCAAAGTGAAGCTTATGTGAAGGGGCATCTGATGGGTTGGGTGCGGGGTTGAACTATCGGCATTCTGCGCATGCGCGGTGGCCCAAGGGTATGGAAATAGACGTTTTGGGAGCTAGGGGAGCTACTGATGGCCCGATGGGGTCGAGTGAGGTATCCAAGTGAAGCTTATGTGAAGGGGCATCTGACTGGACTAGCGGCTCGGGCGTTGTCACCATGCGCATGCGCATGCGCATAGACGTTTTGGGATGTATGGGAGCCCCTAATGGTGCAATGGGGTCGAGTGAGGTATCAAAGTGAAGCCTAGGTGAAGGGGCATCTGATGGGTTGGGTGTGCGGTAGGAATATCATTATGCGCATGCGCAGATGCAATGCGGAGCTCTCGTCCAATCAGAAGCGAGTATTTCAAATCCGCCACGGAGCTCTCGTTCAATCAGAAGCGAGTATTTTGACCCGGTGCATTATGGGACATATCCAAGATGGCGGCACGTATGGTCAAGATGGCGGCACATCCGGTGTCGAAAACTGGCCATTTTGTCGGGATGTGGTCACCTAGTGTCGAAAACTGGACCCTGTATGAGTCCCGCTCTACGTGTTGGGGTCTAGGGGAGCCACGAGTGGTCCAGTGGGGTCGAGTGAGGTATCAAAGTGAAGCATTCGTGAAGGGGCATCTGATGGGCTGGGTGTGGGGTTGAACTATCGCATTGAACATTCTGCGCATGCGCAGTCTGGCCGTAGTATAGAAATAGACGTGTTGGGGTGTAGGTGGGCTCCTCATGGGCCGATGGGATCGAGTGAGGTATCCATGTGAAGCTTAGGTGAGGGAGTTACATTAGGGTGTCGTATCCATTCTGCTGCGCAGGTCACGTGGGGTTTGTGACGTCACTTCCGGGTTTTTCACTAAAACTACCTCCAAACATAGAAGAGTTCCAAATGTTTCCCCTTGCACGTCCGTATGTTCAACCGCCGGGACCTTTTCCCGCCCCGCCCCGCCCCGCCCCGGCCGCAGCGCGCACGCGCGTCATCACCGGCAGTGTGCGCGCGCGCGCGGAGTATTGTACAATCGGATAGCGGTTGTCGTGAATAACAACAAGTTCAGCAATGTTTATATATTTTATTATCCCCAATGTTACATCACACCCAGGCTGGGGGAACCGCCCTGGTTATGTTTAGTATTGTGGGGAAATTGTCTAATTGTCAAATGTTTATTTGAAGGTTGTACATAAGTTTTACAGGTTTATTATAGTCCGTGTCACATGTCTGTTTTGTACCAGCATGTAATGCGTTATCGCGGGGCCAGTTTTCAACACTGCCATGTGCCTCTATTTTTGACCAGATTTAGTGTTTTCAATGGCTAAATTGTTTAAAATAGTATGGTATCTGATTGAACTAAATGTCATCTTACCTAGTAAACATGGTAAATGCTTGTTAGCTTGTGGTAATTCCCTGATTGCCTGGTAGATGCATTTATTCCGTGAATTTTTATCATGCTCGTCTCCTGACGAGACCATGTTGCGAAGCTACATTCTAGACGCTTCGACGTACTTTGGACTTTAAATTTGGACAGTAAACTGTGTAAAAACTTTAGTAATAATTTCTAGTGGTATCTAGGTAAATATTTCAGTGGAAATTCAGTGTTGTTTCAGGAAAATTTGGTGAGTTTATTATGTTTTTGTGGATACTATAGTCATGGCTTGAATCGGCTGCAGACAGCTTTCGGTGGCTCAGCCAATCAGCGTAGGAATTGTAGTCACGTGGTTTTACCTCTGGCGGGCTATATAAACTGGAGAGTAAGTATGTTCTTTGCATTTTGCCCCTTGTCGTGTACAAGGTAGGTCGCCAATTTACCATTGACGGGAGATGACTACTTTAGATGACCAATAAAGATGATATCCTTCCTAGGATATACCCTTATTGAGATGATCCATTCAGGATACTAGTGAAATAGTATCCTGTAGGATATGCCCTGAAGGATATATATCCTGTATTATGATATGTATCCTGAAGGATATATATCCTGCAGGATATCTATATATATCCTTAAATAGCAGAAATGTGAGGGAAATATAATATAGGATATACCGGTGTCATTGGCAGTAAATATATGTATCCTACAACTAATGAGAAGGACACTCGGAGTGGACCCTTTGATATAGAACCAGCACCATAGAAGACACTGCGGGGAGGTGCAATTCCCTCGTAGGTGTACCGGGTGGCACAGGACCTTTCCTTTCCATGGGGAATAGGATATATATCCTCCGGACCTGGATACATATATCACTGGTGAATTGGGGCAGCACATATATCCTTTGGGTGGGGGAAAATAGAATTATCACTAGCAGATCAATATCCTACACAGAAGACACCATAGTGAGGAATATATTTCCTACTGGGAGCTACGGGTGGTTTATTAGCCTCGATTAAGGATATACGGCGACATATCCTTGATATCCTATTCGGCCATTCATACCGGTGATATCGCGATTTACCGACTGTTGTATATCCTGAATACATATTTCGCATGTCCTTTGGATATCCTCCATATATCCGTCGCGTATATAATAATTAGGATACCAGCCATGATTATAGGGATCGGCTATTATAGTTTATACCCGGCGACTGTGTGTCGGATATCCTTCTGATATCCTGTTATGTCCTCAAACTAAAGATAAAGTATCCTGTGTATATCCTGTGAGCCAAGGATATATATCCTGAGGTATCCTGATGATATCCTGGTATATCCTGATGATATCCTGATGATATCCTGGTATATCCTGATGTATCCTGATGATATCCTGATATGTCCTTATGATATCCTGATATATATCCTGAAGTTAAACATAAAGATAAAGTATCCTGTGTATATCCTGTGAGCCAAGGATATATATCCTAATGATATCCTGGTATATCCTGATGTATCCTGATGTATCCTGATATATCCTTATGTGTCCTTATGATATCCTGATATATCCTTAAAAGCTTAAAATTGATCAGATATCCTTGTATATATATCCTGAAACAGTTTCCTTTATACAGAATACAGTTTTGTTATTTGTTGAACTTGAAATATCTGTGTTGTCTCATTCCTTCTTGTCTAAGCCAAGATATCCTTAGGGATACCATGAAAACATAGTCACATCTATGGAAATTTGGTATTCGAAGCATCCTTAAGGTTATCTACGTATGTATTTGATTATTTATCGAAATGTGGAAACTACCTAAGAGGTACCGTGAAACATATCAGGATACTTATTGTATACCTGGGATTAGTATGCATGAAACACTTCCCATGATGCTCCACTCATATAACCTCTGGTGGGTTATCTGAGATGATAGAAGACCTCCTTACCAGCTCGATATACCACGAGTATCTGGTGAAAAGAGGCGAACTCATGTAACGAACGCCTTCGGGGGATGACTGGTGAAAGACGTTACCCAGATGAACTTGAGATGACTGATTTCCGTAAGCCTATGAGAGGGCTAGGGTTAAGCCTATCAGAGGGCTAGTGCTGTTTTAAGCCTATGAGAGGGCTAGTTTCAGTATGCCTATTGGAGGGCAGTCATAGATGTTACTTTGGACGATGGTCGTGACACCTTACGTCACTGGTGGCAGCGATAAATGGAATCTAGATAAATCCGCCAATCACACACACGCAAAATTCGTTACAGTATGTTCACAGCAAAACAAACTGAAATATCAAACATCGTGTTTTATTATTTAACGCACCGTCACATTAGGTACAAGGGTTTACTGAGCTCAATTCAATGATCAGCATGTAGACATAGAGAGTATGTGCGGCATGTTATGGTATTCATCAGTGCGAGGGTGACGCATTCAACCGATGGTGGTGGTCGGTCAGCTTGGTCAGGAAAAACGTGATATTGGTTACCCTCTCTACCACCCATTGTATGTTGGGGCGTTGAAGATGTGCCCATCTCAAGGGTTCCACGGTGTCCAGTATCTCCAGCATCGTCTCTAGTGACCTCCGGTTAATGATAGTGAACGGCTGGTCAGACACATAGATATTCTTGCCGGGATAAGAATACCGTAACTGGCCCGTCTTTTTGTGACGTAAGATGTATCCGAAAGCGACATTCAATTTGAAGGCCGTAGTTTGATCTTTGAAGATGGCTTCCACGTAGCTGCGTAGACGGGTGCGGTTGGTCAGTGGAAAATTGTAAATATCTTGAATAGGGCCATGAGGGTGGAAACAGTGCCGTGTCATGGACCAATGGCGCCGATCGATGTCACTCACTGGATGGTTGTCCTGTAAGAGATCGCCCAGAAAATGTTCGATGTTGTCAGGCGTATGACTCGAAACCGTAACGCTGGGGTCCGGCTGGATACCCAGGCTCTTCTGAACTGTGGGTATAGGCGGGCTCTCCTTCATCGCATCACCAGTGGCGTTCGTCTCCCCGGGCTTATCTTCACTGGGTCTGACCTTCCGCGGCTCCTCTTCAGTAGGAAGTTGTCGCTCAAACCGTAGAGACGGACCATGAATCAACCGTTGGTGTCGCAGCAACTGACTGCGTCGTTTGAAGCGTTGACCACAATCCTCGCATGGACGCTTGCGTGGCCCATGAATTGAACGTTCGTGGCGCAGTAACTGATCCTCTCGATTAAATGACCCTGCGCAGGTTATACAAGTATACCGTGCATCGTTGTGGGTGGAGGCCTCGTGGCGTCGTAAATTATCTAGACGAGTAAACTGCCTCTGACAAGTTGTGCAAGTGAACATCTTGGTGGAATCGCCCAGAAAATGTTCGATGTTGTCAGGCGTATGACTCTGTACCGGGGCATGAATCAAACGTTGGTGTCGCAGCAACTGACTGCGTCGTTTGAAGAGTTGACCACAATCCTCGCATGGACGCTTGGGTGGCCCATGAATTGAACGTTCGTGGCGCATTAACTGATCCTCCCGATTAAATGACCGTGCGCAGGTTATACAAGTATACCGTGCGCCGTTGTGGATGGAGGCCTCGTGGCGTCGTAAATCTTCTGGGCGAGTAAACTGCTTCTGGCAAGTTGTGCAAGTGAACATCTTGGTGGTTGACAGAGTGTCTGATGAAACGGCAAGGCCGCTTCCCTTTTCTAGCACGCTAGCTGGTAATCTATTTTTAGCACACTCTACCCCAAGTCGAGGATTAAGACTGGTGTACTGGTGTACGACTGAGCCGCATTGCGCGCACGCGCATGAAGACCCTCATACATACCCCAATGCAGGCGCAGACGCGAAGTGCCCGGATGTAAAAATGACGTCACTTCCGGTTTGGGTGAATGGAGCGTGACCTTTGGACATGTCCACACTTGTCTGACCGCCATTGTTGAAAATGGCGGATAATGGCGGCTAATGGCGGAAGGTGGCCGCCATTGTGGAAAAATGGCGGCTAATGGCGGAAGGTGACCGCCATTGTGGGAAACCCCTACAGACAGGTTATTACATGCATTCCTATGATATTCACGCATAATAAAAGGATTGACCTGTAATTTGTGTTGTTGTTGTTGCTCTCTATTTTGGACTAACCCATCAGAATAGTACGTATCACGTCCTACACCCGACGTCTAGGCGCACATGTGTGCCATGGTCTATAAAACACGTCTCTCTGGATCCCACACCTTCATTTCTACGGTTGCAGAGCCATGACGGAGATCCAGCCCTATGCGACTCGCATTTTACAGCATGCCACCGTGGTGAATTCACTCACGGGTTACCGAGCAGTGGTTCGATCCATGTTTGGAGATGGCGACGACAACGAGGGGCGACGCCAGATCCTGAACGAGTTCACAGAAGCGGTCCTCGATAGAGTGCACTCGATGGAGAGGTGTGCCATCACTCACCACTACTGGACTATGACAGCCATCCTTGATGCTCGGGCTATGGACCACGAGCGCTCACGCCGGAACCAGCGCCGGCTGGTTGGCCTCACACTAGTCTGTGCCCTATTGACCCTGGCGCTGTGGTATTGGCACTATAAATACGAGGGCCAGACAGAGTGTGCGTCATAGTGTTCGTGATTGGAGCAAGCATGTCACCCGTCCTACGAGCCATCCTGCCCCTTACACCCCAGGTGGGGTTACACGTCTATGAAGATAAGGTCACCCTCTTGGAAGACCATGGAGATGTTTGCTGGTCGCCCGCTGAGACCGTATCGAATACGGTTACGCTACACCGTGACGGCTGGACCAAATTTAAACGGGTGTTGAGCGGCGAGCTCGATGGACACGTCATCCACATAGACAATGCCATCTACGTATACCGTGGACCTTTCTTCGCACGCCTGGGCCGCTACCAAGACTCTACGCGAAGCTTCACCCTAGACCCCCATCTGTGGACAGCCTTTGAGAAAGTGGTGCCTATCGTGGACCAGCTGTTTACACCGGACGAGCGGTCATCAGACGAGTTGGAGTGGGCTCGTGCCCTGAGAGAATCGGCGGCAGAACCCCATGAACAACTACATGAACCCGACGACGACGATGCCATTGACTACCCGGCTACACTCAGTCAGCCCAGTGATATGACCACCTGATCCTTTTGATCTCACGGGGTTCTCCCTATAAATACGAGAGACAGTCAAATCTGGTACCATTCACGTACTGACCATGGCGGAGCATATGATACTGGCGTATCTCAGCTTGACCCCCGAGGTTTTCCTGCACGTGTATGCGGATAAGGTCGATATCATGGAGGAGGTGGGAGACATCTGTGATGCGGACCCTACACAACCGTGCCCGGCTCACAGTCGTCTGTCCCGAGAGGGCTGGACCAAATTCAAACGGGTGTTGTCTGGTGAACTGGACGGCGACCTCATCCACTTGTGTCACGATGTGTGTATCCGACGCGACCCTTTCTTTCCTCAATTGGCTCGGCTAGATGGGGTTACAGTGCATTTTACCCTTCACCCTGATCTATGGTCTGCATTGGAAGATGCCGTGGTAGATGTGGATGAAGTGCTTATCAAGCGGTCATCAGACGAGTTGGACTGGTCATTTACCATGGCCACTGTGAAAGCCAATGAAGAAAATCAGAAAGAAACTCCGGCCCAAGATACACCCGTTATAAATAAACGATAGAGCCAGGGTGCATCATCATTGTGTCACCATGAAGCGCTGGGAGAAGGTGCTGGATAACTTATACTACAGTCCCGACAGTCCGGCGGCCTATAGTGCATTGTCGGCTCTCTATCGAGCGGCCAAACCCAGGGGATACAACGTGCCCAAGTCCGAGATTGGTTAAGAAGACAAGACACCTATACCTTACATCGATCTGTCCGTCGCCATTTTCTACGGAACCGGGTCATCGTGGGAGGACTAGATGCCCAATGGCAAGCGGATTTGGTCGATATGAGTGCCTTTGCCAAACACAACGATGGGAATCGGCATATCTTGACGTGCATCGATATCCTATCCAAGTATGCGTGGGTGGTACCCATCCGGACGAAAACGGGGGCGCATATCATAGCGGCGTTCAAGGACATCTTCAAGACTGGACGCAAACCCCTGTATTTGCAAACCGACGAAGGCACGGAATTCCTCAACCGACCTTTCCAAGCCTTTCTCAAGAAACAGAAGGTCTTCTTCCATACGTACAACGAGACCAAGGCTTCGTGGTGGGAAAGGTTCACTGAGGACATTCTAAAGGCCGCATGTATAAATATTTCACCATAAGAATACAAGGCGGTACATCGATGTTCCCCGAAACTGGTGAGGGGTTACAATCGAGCCTATCACCGGAGTATTGAGAGAGCCCCCATTACCGTGACCCAACGCAATGAAGCCCAAGTCCGGCGTGTCTTGTACCCCAGGCCATCGCAGCGAACGACGAAGGCGGTGTACAAGGTCGGGGACCCTGTACGGATCAGTAAAGTCAAGGGCAAGTTCGAGAAAGTTACTTGCCCAACTGGAGCGATGAGCACTTCCTGATTAAACGGCGCCTACCCCGACAGCGGCGAGCCTATGAACTGGAAGATCTCCAAGGGGAAACGTTGCTGGGGACGTTTTACGAGCCGGAATTACAGCCTGTCGTAAAATCACAGCAAGACTACTACACGGTGGAGCAGACTTTGAAAACGGAACGTCGACGTGGCAAACTGTTTCATTTCGTCAAATGGCAAGGCTGGCCCAGTTCCTTCAATTCCTGGGTCGCTGCCAACCAGGTGAAACGACTATAAAGCCAGATACCACTGCCGTCATCCTTCATTCCACGTCCGACCACAGTGCTATGGACAAACAGCAGCTGCCTCTGAACACAGCGTCTCCCAAAACGCGCAAAGCACAAGTGGGCTTTGGGGTGCTATTGCTAACCCTGCTGAGTGTGTTGTACGGAGGTGTGTTTTACGACGTAGCCTATGTCAGCACGTTACTTAACCAACTGAGAACACCAGGCACCAGTGAAACCGGTCTACAGAGAGCACCAGTCGTATCGAGCCCAGTCACCACCACAACACCCCCTGTACAAGCCACGTCGAGTGTAAGCTCTACACCTACACCAAGTACACCCACTACGTCTGAACACTCACCGGATTTCATCCCTCACAGTGAACCGACAACGACGACCCACGTTGTACCCACCCCCATCATCATCCCTGATAGTGTACAGACAACGACGACCGACGTTGTACCCACCACCACTCCAGTTCACTCGTACAAAATTTACAAGAGCGGGTTACCACGACAACGGATACACCTCGAACCATGGACCCCGTTGGCAGCATCCCTTCACTTGCGTCATCGCAGGACCGACGGGCTCCGGCAAAACGCACTTCGTCAGGAAGCTCCTTCAACACGCCGACAGCATGATCACCCCACCTATTGCTCGAGTCGTGTGGTGTTACGGAGAATGGCAGGAAGCGTATGCAGCAATGCCCCACATCACGTTCGTGGAAGGCCTACCCAACCTGGCCGATTTGGAACCCGACACCTTGGTGGTTCTGGATGATCTCATGGCGGAGACGGATGCGCGGGTCACCCAACTCTTTACCAAAGGCAGCCACCATCGACGGCTCAGCATCATCTACATTGTGCAGAATCTGTTCAGTAAAAACAAAGAACATAGGAACATCAGCTTAAATGCCCACTACCTGGTGGTCTTCAAAAACCCGAGAGATACCACTCAACTGCTGCACCTGGCGAGACAGATGTATCCCGGGCGCACACCCTTTGCGTTAGAAGCCTTTAAAGATGCCACAACCCCTCAGCACGGGTATATGCTCTTCGACCTCAAGCAAGCCACCCCCGAGCACCTTCGACTACGGACCGGCATCTTTCCCGGAGAGACCCACCACGTGTACATGCAAAAATAATGTAAACACACCCACAATGGCGCCCCCAGCTGGGGTCTGTGTGTGTTTGATGATGGGGAATAATAAAAAGAATGAATACCACAGCAGGGTTGACTTTGTGTCAGAGGTAGATAAAAAGAGCAGAGTTGTGGGTTCTAGCATTAGTTGTACAGGATGTCTGCGCGAGTACGGAAGCACGCTCCCACGCTCCGTGTATTGAAGACGGCTCCACCCGAGTTAGTCCGAACCATTGTACGCGGTGCGGACCTTGACCTTGTACGCTGTCTGTGCGAGATCGGGTACAACCTGTTAAAAGGCAACGTACCACTGACTCCGGCTCAGAAGACCAAGTTGGCCAAGCATAAGACAGGTCTCCGAACCTTAGTCCAGAAGCGGGTCCCTCAAACACAAAAGAAAAAGGTGTTACAGAAAGGCGGCTTTCTCGGGGCCATCTTAGCACCGTTGGCCGCTTCTGTGTTGGGTCCAGTATTGGGTGGACTCTTCGGCCGACAATGAACCACACGAAAAAAATGGTCCTCGTCGAACCACGGTTCCTTCAAAACCTCCAATCACCCTACCCTGTCCCACCTACGGTGAAGACCATAAACACCCTCGATGGAGAGATGCAACAGATCTTACAGAGACCGGGGTTAAGCGACAGTGAGAAAGTACAACGGTACAATGAGACGCTTCAACGGTACATGACGTTCATGGACCAATACAAAACTCGCTCTACCCCAGCAACAGCACCACCACCACCACCACCACCACCACCACGTGACAGACCGCCGACCTCAGCACCGTTCCAACAGCCGGGTGGGGTAGCCCCCACAGCCCCACAGTGGGTGGAAGACGAAGTGCTGAAGAGTGTACCTGCCTCGTTCAAGAAACAAGCTGGCCTGGTATTACAACGGATGAAACAGAATCCTAACATGACTTGGAATGATAAAGGCGAACTCCTGGCACAGAATCAGGTGGTCCCCGGCACCCACATGACGGATTTAGTGAATGACTTGATGCGTAAACGCAGATCGCACACGGATCCTCGAGGATGGGAGGTCTTCGCTCAAGGCTTGAAAGACATGCATGTACCACAGGAATTGGTGGGGAACCCCCACCGCTGGGCCTTTATGCTGGGTCTTTTTTCTCGACCGCTGATTGGTCCAAATGGAACTGCCCATCTGTCCCAGGTTCATCTAGAATCCCCTTTTTGTGCTCAAGCTCTGACTATATCGATGCCGCAACATTGTCACTTGGATGTGACCTTTTGTCCCGCGCGCGCACGCGCACTGCCGGAGAACCCGCGCGCGCGCGTTGCGGCCGGGGCGGGGCGAGGCGGGAAAAGGTCCCGGCGGTTGAACATACGGACGTGTAAGGGGAAACATTTGGAACTCTTCTATGTTTGGAGGTAGTTTTAGTGAAAAACCCGGAAGTGACGTCACAAACCCCACGTGACCTGCGCAGCAGAATGGATACGACACCCTAGTGTAACTCCCTCACCTAAGCTTCACATGGATACGTCACTCGATCCCATCGGCCCATGAGGAGCCCACCTACACCCCAACACGTCTATTTCTATACTACGGCCAGACTGCGCATGCGCAGAATGCCGATAGTTCAACCCCACACCCAGCCCATCAGATGCCCCTTCACGAATGCTTCACTTTGATACCTCACTCGACCCCATTGGACCACTCGTGGCTCCCCTAGACCCCAACACGTAGAGCGGGACTCATACAGGGTCCAGTTTTCGACACTAGGTGACCACATCCCGACAAAATGGCCAGTTTTCGACACCGGATGTGCCGCCATCTTGACCATACGTGCCGCCATCTTGGATATGTCCCATAATGCACCGGGTCAAAATACTCGCTTCTGATTGAACGAGAGCTCCGTGGCGGATTTGAAATACTCGCTTCTGATTGGACGAGAGCTCCGCATTGCATCTGCGCATGCGCAGAATGATATTCCTACCGCACACCCAACCCATCAGATGCCCCTTCACCTAGGCTTCACTTTGATACCTCACTCGACCCCATTGCACCATTAAGGGCTCCCCTACATCCCAAAACGTCTATGCGCATGCGCAGAATGGTGACAACGCCCGAGCCGCTAGTCCAGTCAGATGCCCCTTCACATAAACTTCACTTGGATACCTCACTCGACCCCATCGGACCATTAGTAGCTCCCCTAGCTCCCAAAACGTCTATTTCCATACCCTTGGGCCACCGCGCATGCGCAGAATGCCGATTGTTCAACCCCGCACCCAACCCATCAGATGCCCCTTCACATAAGCTTCACTTTGATACCTCACTCGACCCCATTGGACCATGAGTAACTACCCTACATCCCAAAACGGCTATTTTCATACCCTTCGGCCACCGCGCATGCGCAGAAGGCCGATAGTTCAACCCCACACCCAGCCCATTAGATGCCCCTTCACCTAGGCTTCACTTTGATACCTCACTCGACCCAATCGGACCATTTTATCTAGGGACTACTTTTTCTCCGCGGAAGCTTTTTCCCGAGACCGAATCACCGCCAAAACCGCGGCCAGACCGCATCACCGCGGATGAATACATCCTGAATACATCCCCTCCAACAATTGGAACTCTCCTGTGCTGGAGGTAGCTTTTGGTCCTTCTGCCGGAACTATACTGCACTTGACCTCTCCTCCCGCCTCGTTTCCGCCCCAAATGACCTATACATCCGGGTGAAATATGGCTCTATTTAGCCTTTGTACACTACTGATGTCAAATTAAACATCATTGATGCACGCGCACTTTGTTTACCGGAATAAAACGAGAAGTGATTAATTGAGAAATTCATTCACTGCCCGTACTTGAGATTTATGTAGGTCTGCTTCGGACATTTTTTTCATCCCGGAGCTACTATAGTTATTTCACGGGTGTGGAGAGACAAACCATAACATCATAACGTTTTAAAAGCATACATGAAAATACTTGAACCAATTGGAAAGATATTCAATTAATTTAATCAATTTATGTGCAATCTATATTTGTTAATGGTATTTGTCAATATCGGCTTCGCGTCTAGTTCAATTTCATTGAGTAAATAAGGACAGGAAATGTTTTTGCAATAATTCTGTAGATTTGATACCGGTTGTGCAACTGGTTTAGGATTAACACACACAGCCTATGAGCACCATCCTAGCATACTGCGACGTCAAGGTAAACATCACTGATGCACGTGTACTTCGTTTATCGGTATACAACGAGAAGTGATTAATTAAGAATTCATTCATTGCCCGTATTTGAGATTTATGTAGGTCTGCTTCGGACATTTTCTTCCATCCCGGAGTTACGAGTTATTTCACGGGTGTGGAGAGACAAACCTGTTAAATTAACATATCCGCCTCAAAAACTTAGCGAGTTATCCTCGTCACATAGAACAAATAACAGTCGAATATACAGGTAAGAGGAACTGTGTTATTTTAATTCGTCTTTTATTTGTTTAAATTATTCCTTCATTATTATTGTGTGTTTTATTTGAAACCTGATTCAATTTGTTTTAAACTGTGTCAAGGCGATTCAAAAAACAATCTAAATTCAAAAGAACTTTTTATCATTGCCGCTATTTGCCATGCAGCATTCTACTGCTCGACCTGAGTCAACTGTACGGTGGAGTCAGAAAAACCCAGCGGCACCGTGAAGTTAGATAGCCTTGCAAAGTATTTCGCAGGAATGTCGAAATACATTTCTGATTTCCTAGCATTCATTTGAAATTTTCTGGGTTTAGTGGTGATCACGTGAATTAAACATGCTTGTTCTGAATGAGATTGCAAGTGTAAATGTGCCCCATTACTCTTTACTAACACCGTAAATAGAGTGACCTTACCTTTGAAGCTGTCAACATTCAATAATTGGGAGTTCTACGAAGCCGTAAAAGGGACATGGAAATTATTTTTTTCAACCCCTGAAATTTTTTTTTCTTCTTATTAAGTCGTTATAACGACTTAAAAAAAAAAAAAAAAAAAATGGGGGCTGAAATTTTTTTTTCTTGACCAATGAAATTGCAGCATTAAGTCGTTATAACGACTTATTAAGTCGTTATAACGACTTAATTGACCAATGAAATTCCGTCTTACTTCTGCAGCTTTTATTTTGTTAACTGACAACTCCCCGGTGAAACAGCGTTTAGATATGCATATATGAAGTCTGATAATGCCATTGAAGTAATAAACTTTGGATAAATTGGAGAGATATGTAGGCTATAGAGGTGGGAAAAGTTGACGGCGTCTGCCGACTAAAAGGCAACCCTATGACTCTATGCCCAAACCTGCCAATTCACATGGATTCTCTGTGTTGGTCCGATAATATCGCCAAAATTGTTTTGCTCGCCACCAACCATTACAGATAATTGAGGAGCTTGTAGCGTTGGCTCGAGCGGTATGGCGGCTCACTTCAAAGAATTAAAAATGGGTTAGACATGCTGATAATTGTATAGGTATAGCTGTAGTCCACTCCTAAACAGCCAAGCGAAAAAATGTGAAATGCAGACGGATTTTACTAACACCTATTCAGGCACGGCGGAGCCGGGGGAGAGGGGTGGGATGGGTTGAGAGGCTAAACACTGGATTATAGTTTTGATAATTTTCGCAGAGAATAACACATGTGATACAAATGCCGTAATCCTACTATCATAATGCACCACAACACAGCGTTTGCATGCGTAAATTCGACACTTTCTGGGAGAGCCGTTCATAGATTGAACAAGACTGAACTTATGGAGTTTTACATCCAGTTATGAAAAATGGAAAGACCCATGCAATCAAAAACATGAGAGTGGGAACTGAGCTCCAGATCGAGCAACGGTTTAATGTTCATTCAAAACAAACAGAAAATATATCGTCAAAATGCACCAAAACAAAATAAATCGAACATAATGTATGTAGATTAACTTTCACTTTTGTTTCGCATAAGCACGCATCGATATTGAAAAGTATCAGACCTTATGCCCCCATTTGACATTCTGGTAAAACACATACAAATCAGGACTAACACTTCACACGTGGAGCGCTCGTAGCCATAATGTTTTCATATTCAACATCGAAATATAGTACGCTCACAAACCACATAAATAGATGTCTGTTTAATATATCAATAGATACTCTGATTACATAATCCACATTCGTTTATTTTAGATATAATTTCAAGATATTATTTCTACGTGAAATTCCAGGGTTCGCTGATCTCTCTCTCATTTTTTTTTTACAGGTCTAATTGGGGGGGGGACCCCTGACCCCACCCCCCGTAGATCTGCCCTTGATAGTGCCTATCTAAACGCTGTTTCACCGGGGAGGTGTCAGTTAACAAAATAAAAGCTGCAGAAGTAAGACGGAATTTCATTGGTCAATTAAGTCGTTATATCGACTTAATAAGTCGTTATAACGACTTAATGCTGCAATTTCATTGATCAATTAAGTCGTTATAACGACATAATAAAAAATAAAAAAAATAAAAAAAAATAGCCCCTATTTTTTTTTATTTTTTATTAAGTCGTTATAACGACTTAATAAGAAGAAAAAAAAAATGTTCAGCCCCCATTTTTTTTTTCTAAGTCGTTATAACGACTTAATAAGAAGAAAAAAAATTTGTTCAGGGGTTGAAAAAAATAATTTCCATGTCCCTTTTACGGCTCCGTACCGTAGTTATAACAACTTAATAAAAAAAAAAAAAAAAAATGGGGGCTGAAATTTTTTTTCTTCTTATTAAGTCGTTATAACGACTTGATAAAAAAAAAAAAAAAAATAGGGGCTATTTTTTTTTTTTTTTTTTATTATTATGTCGTTATAACGACTTAATTGACCAATGAAATTGCAGAATTAAGTCGTTATAACGACTTATTAAGTCGTTATAACGACTTAATTGACCAATGAAATTCCGTCTTACTTCTGCAGCTTTTATTTTGTTAACTGACTCCTCCCCGGTGAAACAGCGTTTAGATAGGCACTATCAAGGGCAGATCTACGGGGG